>NW_020869103.1:175281-177781 GCF_003789085.1 Penaeus vannamei | reverse complement strand
AGTATAATCAGATGCTTCTTTTTTACATTAGTAATTTGCCATATGGTAATACTGTGGAAACCTATATGATAACTGTAATGTCGTATACAGGATAGTAAAGTCTAGCCTTGTGTGAGAGCCTTGTCATTGTAGCTGAAAACTTTGTCCCTTCTGGCAGTAAAAGATTAAAAACTCACCATTTTCATAATTGATTAGTTATCATTAGTGAAGGCCTAGACTTGTGTAAATATTTTAATCTATTAGATGAAAAATGCCTGAAAATACAATTCTCCTGTTTCTCAGATTCCTCAAAATACAATTTCCTGTTTCTCAGAATCCTCAAAATACAATTCTCTTGTTTCTCAGAATGTACACTGTACCTACTGTCTTTTTATAGTTGGGTGGGACTGTTGACTTTTTTTCTTCTTCTTCTGTCTTCTTCTTTCTTTTCTCTTCTTCTTCTTCTTCTTCTTCTTCTTCTTCTCTTCTTCTCTTCTTCTTCTTCTTCTTCTTCTTCTTCTTCTTCTTCTTCTTCTTCTTCTTCTTCTTCTTCTTCTTCTTCTTCTTCTTCTTCTTCTTCTTCTTCTTCTTCTCATTCTTCTTCTTCTCATTCTTCTTCTTCTCATTCTTCTTCTTCTCATTCTTCTTCTTCTCATTCTTCGTCTTCTCATTCTTCTTCTTCTCATTCTTCTTCTCTTTCTTCTTCTCATTCTTCTTCTTCTCATTCTTCGTCTTCTCATTCTTCGTCTTCTCATTCTTCGTCTTCTCATTCTTCTTCTTCTCATTCTTCTTCTTCTCATTCTTCTCTCTTCTTCTCATTCTTCTTCTTCTTCTTCTTCTCATTCTTCTTCTTCTCATTCTCTTCTTCTTCTTCTTCTTCTTCTCATTCTTCTCTTCTTCTTCTTCTTCTTCTTCTTCTTTCTTTCTCCTCTCTCTCTCCTTCTTCTTTCTCCTTCTCCTCCTCTCCTCTTCTCCTTCTCCCTCTTCTTTCTTCTTCTTCTTCTTCTTCTTCTCTCTTCTCTTCTTCTCTCTTCTCTTCTTCTCCTTCTCCTTCTCCTTCTCCTTCTCCTTCTCCTTCTCCTTCTCCTTCTCCTTCTCCTTCTCCTTCTCCTTCTCCTTCTCCTTCTCCTTCTCCTTCTCTCTTCTCCTTTCTCTCTTCTCCTCTCTTCTCCTTTCTCCTTCCCTTCCTCTCTTCTTCTCTTCTTCCTTCTTCTCTTCTTCTTCTTCTCTTCTTCTTCTTCTCTTCTTTCTTCTCTTCTCCTCTCCTTTCCTCTCCTCCCTTCTCCTTCTCCTTCTCCCTCTCTTTTTCTCTCCTTCTCCCTTCTCCTTCTCCTTCTCCTTTCTCCTTCTCCTTCTCCTCCTTCTTCTCCTTCTCTTCTCCTTCTCCTTCTCCTTCTCCTCTCTCCTTCTCTTCTCCTTCTCCTTCTCCTTCTCTTCTCCTTCCTTTCTCCTTCTCCTTCTCCTTCTCTTCTATCCATCTCGCTATTCTCACTTATGCCCACTTTTCTATCTTATACTTATCACTTTCTAATTAAACTATATTAATTAAATTATTAAAAGAGGTATCGATTAAATATATGAAAATTATCTAATAAAAAATCTCTTGTGTAATAAAAAATGTTTGAAATAAATGGATAATGTAAATTATTAAATTATTAGGAATATAATATAAAAAAATAATGGCAAAAATTATAATTCGATAAATGATTTATAAGTGTGAATGATTAATATACTAATAATAATATTTTAGAAAAAATATGTATAATAGTATGCTAAAATAAATAAAAATAAAAAAAATATGAAGTAAGTTGCTGGGTATATAGTATATAATATTGTTATTCATCTAATGATTGATTAATATAATAATATCCTATTACAGTGTCTTTATTGATATATTTATCATTTAATTATATTATATATATATATATATATAGTAGTGCCATAATAGTGCTATTGTTATAGTTATACTCATATAATGATGTGTGTGTAGACACCTTCAATACGTAACTAATGGTTTAGGGTATTATTTATTATGATGAACATCTGTCCGTCACCTAGTATCCGCTATCACCTTATCATAGTTCGTTATAAAGCTATAAAATAATATTAATCATACTCAAATATATGTAAGCAATATAGTTAGTAACAGTATATATAAAATTATATCAAATATTGGTATGAAACATCTGTATGGACACCATATATCTGGAAATATATATCATCCCACAATAGTATATAGTAACCTGATAATAATAAGCGAATTTTATATATATATATATGTACATATACTATAATAATATCTATCACTATATATATATATATTATAGTATACGCTCCTAATATATTATAGGTATTAATATATATATGAATATAATTCATATGAACATCGGATATTTACCGTATATATACTAATACTTATATATGATATGTATATATTAATATAATATCGTATAAATATATATACTAATGAATAATACGATATATTAATAGATTAAATATATAGTATATATAAATATAATAT
>NW_020869103.1:162333-175181 GCF_003789085.1 Penaeus vannamei | reverse complement strand
GGAGGGAAGTGCCACAGGTGTGTTGGCACTGGTCGGAGCTCTACCTTCCTTTCCCTCCCCTCCCTCCCCCCCCCTCCCCCCCCTAAGAGGTTGGCCCCCTGGCCCTCTGGACGTCACGGACTTGTTGCTCGAAGTCGCGGTGATGTCAAGTGAAGGGGAGGAGGAGGGGGGAGGGAGAGAGTGGGAGGAGGAGGGAGGTAGGAGTGGCGGGAGGGAGGGGAGGAGGAGGAGGGGGGAGGGGAGGGAGGGGAGGGAAGGAAGGAAAAAAAAAAAGAGGGGAGGAGGAGGAGGAGGAGGGAGGTAGGAGTGGGTGGGGAGGAGGAGAGAGGATGGGGAGGAACACAATACTCGTTTCCCGCATTCGTTTTTGGGAATCGGGTGGGGGAGAGAATGGAGGGGAGGGAGGGAGAGGGAAAGGGGGAAGGGAAGGGGAGAGAGAAAGGGTGAAGTGTTGGGAAGAAGAGATAATGAGAGAGAAAAATAGAAGGAGGGATGGTAAGGGAGTGGAATGAAGAAGGGGAAGAAAGGAGAGGAATGGAAGGAAAGGAGCAGTAAGAAGATATCCAAAGAACCAAGAATAAAAAAAAAAACAATAAAAAAACAAGAAAACAAAAAACACCCCAAACACAACTAAGAACCAAGAAGAAAAAAAAAACAAAAGAAAAAGATTTACCCCAAACACAAAATTCCATCACCCATCCATCCATTTTCATGTCGAATTCAAATTATCGCGGGCTTCGAAACTGTAACGGACTCCAGAACTCCCGCAATAACAGCGAGGGGAGGGGGGAGGGGGGGAGGGGGAAGGGAACAGCCGTCATCAGCTGACCGCCCGCCGCCGTTCTCTCGACACCTCAACCCCATCGAACCTTAATTGGCTATGAAAGGAAAACTGACTCTTTATTAGTTTCGGTCGTTTAGGCGTCGGGTTAGGGACCTTTTTTTTTCTTTCTTTCTTTTCTTTATCTTTTTTTGTTTGTTGTTTTTTGGTCGTATTTACGTGGAGGGTGTTGGTGGGATGGCTTTTTTTTTTTTTTTTTTTTTTTTTTTTTTTTTTTTTTTTTTTTTTTTTTTTAGATGTGTAACTTTGGTTTCGTTTTTTTTTATGATTGATTATTTTTGTTTTATTTTTTGGGGTGACGGGTAGAGATCTTATTAGTTTTATTATTGTTTTCTTGTTTTCGTCTTTCGCGATTCTCTCTATCTATCTCTTTCTTTCTATCTCTCTTTCCCTCTCTCATCTCTCTCTCTCTCTCTCCTCTCTCTCTCTCTCTCTCTCTCTCTCTCTTCTCTCTCTCTCTCTCTCTCTCTCTCTCTCTCTCTCTCTCCCTCTCTCCCTCCCTCTCCCTCTCTCCCTCCCCCTTCCCCCTCCCTCCTCCCCCCTTCCTCCCTCCCTTTCCCTCCCTTCATCCCCCTTTCTCCTCCCTCCCTCCCTCCCTCCCCCTCTCTCCTCACCCTCCACCCCTCCCCTCCCTCCCTCCTCACTCCTCTCCACCCCTCCCACCCCTCCTCCCTCCCTCCCTCTCACCTCTCTCCCTCTCCTTCCTTCTCACTCGCCCATCTCCCCTCAAACCAAACAAACAAAAAAAGCGAAAACAAAAAAAGAAGAAATGGAGAAAAGACGCAACATTCTCCCTAAGCCTAACGTCTGTGTCTATTACGATAGCGAAAGAGAATTAACGTCAAACCACCGAGATACGCGAACAATGTCCCGCAGATTGGGCAGTTTGAGCGAATTCCTCCTTCTGCTTCTTTCGTCTTCCCCTTTTCTTTTTTATTTTATTTTTTGTTTTCTTATTCTTTTGGTTATTATTATTATTGTTATTATTGCTATTATCTTCTTTTTCTTCTTCTTCTTTGTTGTTATTATGTTATTTTTATTATTATTATTATTTATTATTGTTATTATTGCTATTTATCTTCTTTTTCTTCTTCTGTTATCATTATTATTATTATTATTATTTTATTATTATTATTATTATTATTATTGCTGTTGTTGTTATATTATTTTATCTTCTACTTTTTCTTCCTCTTCTTTTCTTCGTCTTTTACTTTTTTTCTTTTTTTTACTTGATCATTTCGTCTTTTTCTCCGTGATCTTCCTTTTCTTCTTCATCATCATCTTTTTCTCCTTCTTCTTACCGATTGAGCAGTATAAGAAAACTTTATCTTTTCTTTCTTTACGGGGTAGGAGAGGGAGGGAAGAGGGAGGGGGGGAAGTCTTACAGATTGAGCAGTTTAAGGGAACATCTTTTTTTTTCTTTCTTTACGGGGGTAGGGGAGGGGAGGGGAGGGGGGGGAGGGGGGAGGGGAATGATGAAGAGAGAGAATAGGGTCTTTCTCTCGTTCCGCCGTGTCCTTCTTGCCCTCAAATGCCCAGAAATATGACTCCATTGGGTTTGTGTCGGCGGTGTGTGAATTTTTTTTACTGTCTCTCTCTTTTTCTCTGTCTTTTCTATTATTTTTGGTTTCTTTTCTCTCTCTCTGTCTATCTAACTTTTTTCTCTATCTATCTATCTAACTTTCTCCTCTCTGTCTTTCTTTCTCTCTCTTCTTATTCTCTCTCTCTCTCTCTCTCCTCTCTCTCTCTCTCTCTCTCTTCTCTCTCTCTCTCTCTCTCTCCTCTCTCTCTCTCTCTCTCTCTCTCTCTCTCTCTCTCTCTTTCTTTCTCTCTTATTCTCCCTCCCTCTCCATCCATCCATCCATCCATCATTTTTTTTCTACCCATTTTTTTTTTTTTTTACCTCTCTCCATGTCTCTTTTTTTCTCTCGTTCTTAGTCATTCTTCATTTTTTTTCCTTCTGTGAGATCAAGTGAGATGAGTCATGGGATTAAATATAGATGGGAGAGAAGAAGGGCAATAGCAGTAAAGACGAGAAAAGGAAGAAGAAGAAGAAGAAGGAAAGATGATAAAAGGAGGAAGAGGAGGAGAAAAAGAATAAGGAAGAGGAAAAGAAAAGGGAAGAGGAGGAAGAGGAGGAGGGGGAAAAGAAGTAGTAGAGAACAAGGACAAAGGAAAGTAGGAAGAAGAAATAGAAGAGTAGAAATAATGATAATGAGAAAAAGAAGGAGAATAGAAATGATAAAGAAAAAGTAGAGAGGGAAGAAATAGAAGGAGTAGAATGAATAATAAGGAGAAGAAGAAGGAGAAAATAGAAGAAAAGAAAAAGTAGAGAGAAGAAATAAAAGGAATAATAATAATAATAATGATAAGAATAAGAGTTAATGGGAGTTTTAAAAGAAATAAAGAGATAATGATAATGAAGAGTTATGGGAGAGCGAGAAATAATAATTAGAAGAATTTAAAGGGAGAATAATAGATAATAATAATAAATGATAAGAATAAATAATGGAGTATTTAAAGAATAGGAGAATAATATATAATAAAAGATCAATTTGAAATAAAAGGAGAATAATATAAGAATAATAAGAAAATGAGAGTATTTAGAAGAACTAAAAGGAGAATAATGATAAGAATAAGAGGTTAATGGGAGTATTTAGAAGAAATAAAAGGAGAATAATAATAATAATAATAATAATAAGAAGACCTAATGAGAGTATTTTTTGGGGCCTTCGAGCTTCGATAAATCTCGCGAGTGGTGACAGCTCGGATTTCGGGGTTGAGCCAAGGCCTATGGCGATTAATATGGCTCTGAGAAGGGAAGAAAATGGGTCATGGTGGAGGGGAGGGAGGGGGGGGGAGTTCGTGACTCCGAGAGGGAGAGAGGTCAGGCGAGGTCATTTGGAAAGGTCAGAGATGGAATTTTTGGGGGAGGTTTAAAAATTAAAAATGTTGGAGAAAAAATAATATGTGTGGAATATGTTTTCGGAAAATGATAATTTTTGATGGAGAAGAAAAAAAAATAATGTTTGGATACGTCTTTCGGAAAAAAATGATAATTTGATAGTTGATGATGGAGAAAATAACGTAATAAGTAGAACAAATAAAGAAAAAATATATGTTGGAAATTGTATTGATACAGCCGTAAAATACATTGTTTTAAGAACGTAAATGTAAGGCAGAGTAAATGGGATATATGGTAATAGAGAAAATAAAGTGAGAGATGGAAAGAAAAAAATAGAGGAAAAGAATTTGTGAAAGGAAGAATGAAAATGAGAAATAGCGACAGGAAGAAAAAATATATATAAAAGAAATAAAGAAAAAAGAGAAGGAAAATAAATCACAAAAAAGGGAGAATGAAGAGGATAGAAAACATGGATGAAAAGAAAGAAAAGGAATAAAGAAAGAAGGGGGAAAGAAAATACAAATCTCGCATCCGCAATAAAGGGAGATGGTTTCCCCTCTTGTAAAACTCTCTCGGTTGCCATGGTTACCGGTAAGAGTCTTTACATAGATTTACGAATAACACCCCCCCCCTTTACCTTCTCTCTCTCTCCCTCTCCCTCTCCCCCTTTCTCTTTTTCTATCCGTTCTCCCTCTCTCTGCTTCCCCTCTCTCTCTATTTTTTTTCTCTTCTCTCTTCTTTCCCTCACTTTCTCTCTCCCTCCTCTCTCCTTCCCCGTTCGCTCCTTATCTTCTCCCTCTCTTCCCTCGCTCTTTCTCTCGCTCTCTCTCCCTCCCCCTCCCTCCTCCTCTCCTCTCCCTCTCCCTCTCCCTCTCTTTCCTTCTTTCCCTCTTTCCCCCCAATCTCCCCATCCCCCCCCATAATTTCCCGCATTTCCCCTCACCCAGAATCCCCCCCCCCCCCACAGTCAGCACGGGGCCCTCTGCCTTGACCCGGAAGTGGCTGATGACCTGTTTAATTACCAACACGAACTGGAGGCGCCGACAGGTTCCCTTTGACACGTATAGGGGGGAGGGGGGGAGGGGGAAGGAGGATGTGGGTAGGGGAGAAGGGGAGGGAAAGGGGAAGGGAAGGGGAAGAAGGGAGACGGAAAGGGGAAGAAGGTGAGGGAAGGGGAGATGGGAAAGGGGAAGAAGGGAGTGAAAGGGAGATGGGAAGGGGAAGGAGGATGTGGGTAGGGAAGAAGAGGAGGGAAAGGGAGAGGGGTAGGGGAAGAAGAGGAGGGAAAGGGAAGAGGGAGAGCGAGACAAGGAGTGAGGAAGGGGGAAAGAGGGAGTAATGATGAGAAGGGAGAAAGGGGAAGAGAGAAAAGAGCGAAGAGGGGAAAGTAGATAGGGGAAGGGGAGAGAAGGAGAAAGGAAGACTAAGAGGAGGAGGAGGAAGAGAGAGGGGAAGAAGGTCGGTTGGGAGGAAGTCAAGCTGTGGTCTCTGGGGAATAGTGTTTAGGGCGAGGACATGCGCCTGTGTGCGTGTGTGTGTGTGTGTGTGTGAGAGAGAGAGAGAGAGAGAGAGAGAGAGAGAGCATGTGCGTGTGTGTGAGAGAGAGAGCATGTGCGTGTGTGTGAGCATGTATGTGTATGTGTGTGTTTCAGAGAGAGGGAGACAGACAGCCAAACAGACAGACAGAAAGAAAAAGAAAGAGAAAGAAGAAAAAAGAGAAAAGTCCCCCCCAAAAAAATAACAACAATACATCCTTTCACACACGCGTTCGTACAAGCGTGCTTCGGGATTTTCAGCTTCGTGAGGCGAGCTGTCCGTTCGGGTCTTTCTCGCTGCCCCTTTCCACGTCGGGAAAAGCAATACACGCGAAAAGGGAAAAGGGAAAAGGGAAATCAGATGGGACCGGGCGAGTGCAGCCGACGTGGACCATTCTGTATGACCTCGCGTGTTGCGTTTTTTTTTCTTCTTCTTCTTTTTTCTTCTTTTTCTTTTTCTCTTTTCTTTCTTTCTTCTTCTTTCTTCTTCTTCTTCTTAAGGCGATTTGTTTCTTTGGGATGTTGCCGCATTTTGTATAACCTCTCGTGTTGCGTTTTCTCTCTTTCTCTCTATCTATCTCTTCTTCTTCTTCTGACGATTTCACTCTCTGGGTCGTTGCCACATTTTGTATACCCTCTTCTGTTGCGTTTCTTCTTCTTCTTCCTCTTCTTCCTCTTCTTCTTCTTCTTCTTCTTCTTCTTCTAAGACGATTTCACTCTCTGGGCCGTTGCCATGGTGACCGGAAGAGCAGCGCCGTCGGCCCGATCCGACTCGTTGACGGAAGTGATGGGAGAGTAAAGGAAATAATATTGTCGGTTCCTCATTCGGGATATTAAAACCGATGGCGATTTTTTTTCTTTTTTTTTTTTTACGCTATGGTATGATTTTTTTAAGGTTATGCAGTTATATATATTTTTTTTCTAGTTAAATTATTTTTTTTTAATTTTTTTTAAATGATTTTTGTTTTAATTTATTTTTTTAAGGTTATCCTGTTATATGATTTTATTTGAGGTTATGCAGTTATATGATTTTTTAAAAGTTATCCAGTTTTATTTTATTTTATTTTATTTTATCCTTTTTTTTTTTTTTTTTTTTGTTATCCACTTATATGATTTTGTTAAAAGTTACCGTTATATATTTTTTCTAAAATGTTTATTCAATTTGTGATTCAATGTTGTGTTTGCTTCCTTACCTCAACCAACAGGTATTATTATGTAATTAGACGTCCCCAGTAACCGGCACACTTAGAGGAAGAATGGGAGTGCCAACTGGAGTGCCAACTGGGTGCCGAGTTCAGAGAAACAGTTGATTAGTGCCACCGGTGTGACCTGTAAAGTATAGATATTTGTGAAGAAGAAAAAGGAATTATATTCTGAAGTGGTGAGGGGAAAAAATAATTAAATCCTGCGGGCCAGTGTTGTGGAAAAAAAAGAAAAAAGAAATTTGAAATACAGTGCGATTCAGAAACAAATGACAGACGATTAAAAAGGTAAACAAACCCCAAGCTTTTTAGAAAGAAAGTAGTAGAAAAATAAACAAAAGCACAAATATCAAAACGAAAACAACATAGATAACCCACAGAAAACAAAAAGGAAACCAAAAAGAAAACGGAAACTAAACCAAAAAGAAAACGAAAACTCAATCAAAAGAAAACGGGAAAAAGTTAACAGTCAAAGAAAACGCGGACAGACAAAACATCAAAGCGTAAACTAAAATAAAAAAGATAAAAAATTCAAAAACGTATTAAATTGATCCCCCGTAAACTAAGTAGTGGAAGAGAACGGCCCACATGCAGGGGAGGACGAAAAGCAAAATGAACATCATTAGCCGGGCGGTGGAGCCCATTAAACGCCTCATTAAGTCAGATTTCGATTTTTCAAATATGGACGATTTCCAGTACGACGATGAGTATGATGAGGAAGGTGAGGATGTTGCATTTTCTTTCTGTTTTTGGTGAGATTTTTTTTTTTTTTTTATTTATTTATTTTTGTTTTTTTTTTTTGTGTGTGACTTTTTTTCCCTGTTTGATTCTGTTTGTTTTTGCGAGGATGTATTTTTCCGTTTATTTTTATGAGAATTTTTCTGTTTCTTTTGTGAGGATGTTTTTATTGTTTGTTTTTGTTAGGATGCATTTTTTTCTGTTTTTGTTGTTGTTGTTAAATGATTGTTTTAGTTTGGTAAGTTTATGGAGACAAAATTGTACACATTTCAAGAGCATGAGGTGAATGTAGGTATGAGAATGAGGAAAATGAGAAAAAGGGAGAAAGACACAGAGACAGAGACAGAGGCAGACAGATAGACAGACAGACAAACAGATATATATATATATATATATGTGTGTGTGTGTGTGTGTGTGTGTGTGTGTGTGTGTGTGTGTGTGTGTGTGTATGTGTGTGTGCGTGTGTGTGTGTGTACGTGTCTGTGTCTGTGTCTGTGTGCGCACTCGCCTCTCTCTCCACACATATACACGTATTGATTAGCCAGGTACCGCTTATCCGCACATGTATCTCCTGTACACACACACACTCAAAGTATACGAGTGTATGTTTACCGACCGTCTGACCGCGGCGAGAGACCCTTGTCGCACTCACTTCAGACTTGAGGGTCGTGTCATTAGTCGTCGGGAAGTGTAGGCCTATTAATTAGGCCTTATTTTGATGTAGAATGTTGGTTGTGGAGGTGATTGGTTGTGAGATCGGAAGAGCGAAAGAGGGAAGCGAGAGAGAGAGAGAGAGAGAGAGAGAAGAGAGAGAGAGGAGAGAGAGAGAGAGAGAGAGAGAGAGAGAGAGAGAGAGAGAGGGAAGGGAGGGAGGGAAGAGAGAGAGAAGGGTGAGAGAGACAGACAGACAAAAGAGAGGGGAGAGAGAGAGAGAGAAAATGGAAATAAAGGAGGGAGGGGAAAATTAGGAACAGGAAACAGAAAATGAGAGCGAAAGACATAAATACAAAAATAAAGACACAAAAGACATACATACGAACAAGGAGATACACAAAAAAAGACGAGGAATAAGGAACAAACAGACGAAGCGAAAGAGGCAGAGAGAGAAAGGAGAGAATAAGAAAGACAAGTGTTTACTCCAAGCGCAAAATTAATCCAGTTACAATATTATTTTATCGTGAAAACTTTACTTCTCTTTCGTCTTGAGTTCAAAGACTGTCTTTGGCATAAATAAATTAAAAAGTCAAATCATGCTACATATTTCTAATAAAACTCACGACCGCCAAGAACATGTAATAAAAATCAGTGACTCAATGTACTTTCCTACTTGTAACGAAGGGAAGAAGAAGACAAAGAGAGAAAGAAAGAAAGAAAAAAAGTATCAGGTATTTCCTACGTTTATGGGGACTGCCAAGGTGTTGGGGGGGGGGGGGGATTTCGTTCATGAATCACTGACCTATTTAAATTCTCAGATTTGTTCGTTCCTTTTTGGGTCTTTCGTTTTTTGTCTCTTTCCTCTTTCCTAGTTTCTCTTGTGTTCTGTGTGTGTGTGTGTTTTTTTCCCTTCTCTCTATATCTGTTTCTCTTTTTGTTCCTCTATTTCTTCGTCTCTCTTTATCTATGTATCTATTTCTATCTATCTCTCTCTCTCTCTCTCTCTTTCTCTCTCTCTCTCTCTCTCTCTCTCTCTCTCTCTCTTCTCTCTCTCTCTCTCTCTCTCTCTCTCTCTCTCTCTCTCTCTTCTCTCTCTCTCTCTCTCTTCTATCTCTCTCTCTCTCTCTCTCTCTCTCCTCTCTCTCGTTCTCTCTCTCTCTCTTTCCTTCTCTTTCTTCCTCTCTATCTATAGGAATCTAACTACTGCGTCATCTATCTATCTCTGTCCCTCCCATTCTCCCCCTCCTTTTTCTTCCTCTCCCCTTCCCCCCTTCCCCCTTCCTCCCTATCCTTCCTCCCTCCCCCTCCTCCCTCCCCTCTCCCCTCTCCTCCTCCTCCCCCCTCCTCGCCTCCTCCTCCTCCTCCTCCTCCTCCTCCTCCCCCCCCCTCCTCCTCCTCCCCCTCCTCCCTCCTCTCCCCTCTCCTCCTCCTCCCCCTCCTCCTCCTTCCTCCCCCCTCCTCCTCCCCCCTCCCCCCTCCCCCTCCCCCCCTTCCCCTTCCCCATTTCAACCTGTCCCTCTATTTATCAACCTTCGTTCGTCCCTCTTATCAGTTTTATCACCATCTCCCTCTTCCCTTTTCAGTCTTTCACTTACTTGCAGACTCGCGATAAACCGTCATCTTAAACCGTAAGGAACGAGGTGAACATAGATAAGGTTGAATGATGTTTAATGTTGAACGAAAAAATACGGGACGGTTAAAGGGGAAACAGAGCTAGATTTTTTTTTTTTTTTTTTTTTTTTTTTTTTTTTTTTTTTTTTTTTTTAGTGTTCGTGACATTTTTTAAATTTGTTTTTCTGTTTGATTTTTTATTTTTTTGTTTATTCTGTTCAGATTTTCTTGATTATTCAATTAGTTTCTTTTATCTCTTCAGATTATTAGTTTTTTTGTTGTTTTACGTTAATTCTACTCATATTTTCTTTTTATATTATATTATCACATTAACATGTTTTCAAGGCTTCAGAACCGCTACTGAAAGGTGTAAATTATTTAGTGATTATAATTGAATAACTGAGTGTAGTTCAGACTTTTTTCAACCACTCTGGCTAACTCTACATTTAATATATGTTCAAGACATTATGTATTGAGGTACTGTAGCGCCAACTTTTGATGTATAATGTATTGTCTTCTGTGTTGCTAATTGAGATGAAATAATTTACGATAGCTGAAACCTGGCGTTAGGATCCCGTAGACTTACTTGCGAAAACGAATGAGGATTTTTAATTAGGTTTTGCTCTGATCTACATTCCATATTTTTTTTTTATTTTTTATTAATTACTTGTATTGTTAATATTCATTGAGCGAAGAGAGATGCAGAAGACTAGAGATAGAGAGAGAGAGAAAAGGAAAGACGGGAGAGAGAAAGACAGATAAAAGATAGAGAGAGAGCGAGAGAAAAGGAAAGAGAGGGAGAGAGTATGTGATAGAGAGAGAGAGAGAGAGAAAGAAGAGAGAGAGAGACAGACAGACAGATAGACAGAAATAAAAAGTCAAATTATTTCATAGTCGTCTAAGTCTTTCCCTCACCCCCCCCCAGCCACCCCTTTACGCCCCTACCTACCCCACCTTCCCCACTATTATCTCCCTCCTCCCCCCCTACCCAGCTGATGTTTTGACAGGGCTGGGAAACTCGAAACGCCATATCTTTGACACCAATATGTTATTTCTTTCTGTTTTTTTCGCCTTCAAATTGGCTTTTTTTTCTATTTATTTGTTTATTTTACGTGTGTTTTATTCTCTCTCTCACTTTCTCTTCTCTGTCTCTCTCTCTCTTTCTCTTCTCTCTCTCTCTCTCTCTCTCTCTCTCTCTCTCTCTCTCTCTCTCTCTCTCTCTCTCTCTCTCTCTCTCTCTCCTCTCTCTCTCTCTCTCCTCTTCTCTCTTCTCTCTCTCTCTCTCTCTCTTCTCTTCTCTCTCTCTCTCTCTCTCTCTCTCTCTCTCTCTCTCTCTCTCCTCTCTCTCTCTCTCTCTCTCTCTCTCTCTTTCTGTTAGATTTTTTCTCTTTTTTTCCTTGTTTTGTTGTTTTATTTCTCTTTTATGTCATCTAACTTATGATATTCAAGAAATAAGTTATTTTTTATTAGTCCATGTTTTTTTTATACATATATGCCAGGATAATTGCTTATAAAAAAGGGATTTGGCAAAGCGCTTTATTTTGATGGCCGCTGAACGAGTGCTCTGGGCTTTGCGGGGATGTGGATGCGCAAATCTCGTGGCTTTTGTTTTTGTTTTTTGTTTTTTCCTCTGGTGCGTGTTTACATTAATGGTCGTGTTTTTTTTTTTTCTTTGGATTAGTGTATTCATGTGTGTGTGTATTGTGTGTGTGTGTGTGTGTGATGAGTGAGTGAGTGTGTATGTGATGGGTATATACATATGTGTTGTTTGTCTGTTGTGTGAATGAGTGAGAATGTGTATATATGTGTGTGTGTGTTTGTTTATGTGTGTGTGTGTGTGTGTTGTGTGTGTGTGTGTTTGTGTGTGTGTGTGTTGGTGATTGTCTGCAATAGCGAAATCACAGCGCCGACAACCCCCTGAACTCTCTGAAGCCGTCCGGCCGGCCGAGCCCCGCCGGGACAGGTCGGGCCGGTGCGACGAGCCCCTCGGGAACCCGGCGCGCGTCCCGAGCCAAGAGCGCCCGGCCGAGCCGCCAGCAGAGAGGCCGAAGCGACGCGCCGTCCGCACCTGCCTCCGCCCGCGTCCGCTCGCCCAATTCCGTTGAAAAGGTGAATGGCTGTGCCTCTGTTTGCGCCACGTGCGTCGTCCCTGTTTCCAGGGGCAACGGGATCCGCTCCCGGGCCCAGACGCAGCGCGCAGGACCTCTCTATCAGGAGGAGCCGTCGGAGAGGGACCCGCCGCCCGGGGGAGGCCCCGCTCGCCGCACAGCTCGCCTGGCACTTCCTCTTCCTCGTCCCGCGCTTCCTCCCGTCCGCCCCGTGTCCGCAGGAGCCTCTTGTACCGAAAACACCTCGAACTCGATCCTGTGTGTCTGTGTGTGTGTGTCTGTGTCCTCCGATAAAAGCATTAGATTATAAAACAAGAAGAATCCGAAGCCGGAAGGAAGGGGGCGCTGCTGAGATCCCCGGGCAGTTGTGAAGATGCACGTGGCTCGCCGCACCGCTTCCGACCCGACTCCCCCGACGACGCTGGAGCCCAGACTCCCCCCGACCCCCGACTCCTGCGCCCCGAAAGCCGACGCCGCCGACACGCTCGCGAGGGACACCCTCCTCTGGTCTCTGGACTTCGGCCTCGTCCTCGTCCTCGCGCTGGGCATGCTCGTCCTCCTCCTCGTCCACCTCCGCGTCGGCTCGTTCCTCCATCTCGTCCTCCCCTCGTCCTCCTCCGCGTCCACCTCCACGTCGGCAAGAGTAAACCCGAAGTGATTCGTGGGGATGGCTGATTCGTGAAGCAGGAAACGCAGAGAGCTTTTTCAAGTTCCTTCGACCGAGGATGTGTTAAAATAAGGGAGCTTTTTAAAGTTCCTAGAGTTTGTGTCAAATAAGGAGCTTTTTAAAGATTCGACTGAAGATGTGTTAAATAAGGGAGCTTTTTAGAGTTCCTTCGACCGAGGATGTGTTATATAAGGAAGCTTTTTCAAGTTCATTCGACCGAGGATGTGTTAAAGAAGGGAGCTTTATAGAGTTCCTGTGACTGAAGATGTGTTAAAGACGTGATCTTTTAAGAGTTCCTGATGACCGAGGGATGTGTTAAATAAGGAGCTTTTTAGCTGTTCCATTGGCCGAAGAAATGTGTTAAAGACGTGATCTTTTAAGAGTTCCTTCGACCGAAGATGTGTTAAATAAGGGAGCCGAATTTAGAGCTCGGAATAAGCGGGGATGTGTTAGATAAAGCGAGCTAGATTTAGATCCTGTGACGAATAGAGCTGTGATAACAAGAGAGCTTAATTAAGAGCTCGTGGTGGCCAGAGATGTGTTGAATAAGAGAGCTGGACTTAGAGCTCGTGTTGGTGGGAGAGCTC
>NW_020869103.1:112333-157333 GCF_003789085.1 Penaeus vannamei | reverse complement strand
CTTTCTTTTCTCTCTCTCTCTTCTTCTCTGTCTCTCTCTCTCTCTCTCTCTCTCTCTCTCTCTCTCTCTCTTCTCTCTCTCTCTCTCCTCTCTCTCTCTCTCTCTCTCTCTCTCTCTCTCTCTCTTTTTTACTCACTTCAATTACCTTTTTTTATTTACTTCAGTTATCTTTTAGGTAGATTTTTAAAGCATTAAGGAATGGATAAGGTGAGAATTCCGTATTTTCGCTAAAAATCTTATTGTTTGGGGGGATTTTAGGTTAGCTTAAGGTATATTTAACCTTAAGTGAGTTTAGGTGAACTTAGGTGGGTTTTAGCTGAGTAAAGAGGATATACAGGTGGGTCTATTTGAGTTTAGGTGAGTCGAAACGAGTCCAGGTAAGCTTAGATGAATATACGTGAGACTCATTAAGTCTGAGAAGGCCTAGGTGAGCCTCATTAGGTCTTAGAAAGCCTAGAGTCCCAAGTGAGTCTAAAATGAGTCTAGCTGAGTCCCAAGTGAGTCTAGCTGAGTCCCAAGTGAGTCTAGCTGAGTCCCAAGTGAGTAGGTGAGTCTAGCTGAGTCCCAAGTGAGTAGGTGAGTCTAGGTAAGTCCCAAGTGAGTCTAGCTGAGTTGAGTCTAGCCCAAGTGAGTCTAGCTGAGTAGTCTAGCTGAGTCCCAAGTGATCTAGCTGAGTCCCAAGTGAGTAGGTGAATCTAGGTGAGTCCCAAGTGAGTCTAGCTGAGTCCCAAGTCTAGCTGAGTCCAAGTGAGTCTAGCTGAGTCCCAAGTGAACTAGCTGAGTCCCAAGTGAGTCTAGCTGAGTCCCCTAGTGAGTCCCAAGTGAGCTAGCTGAGTCCCTAGTCCCAAGTGAGTAGGTGTAGGTGAGTCCCAGTGAGTCTAGCTGAGTCCCGAGTCTAGCTGAGTCCCAAGTGAGTAGGTGAGTCTAGCTGAGTCCCAAGTGAGTCTAGGTGAATCCAGGTTCCTAGTTGACGAGAGGAAGGAGTCTGCAGCATCGAGAGCGAGATAAAACTCATGTATCAGAGACCAATATCACACATACAAGACAAACCACCGTAGGCCTACTAAAACGTTATCAGTGATACATTCTCTCTTATCAGCTAAATCGGGGGGGGGGGGGGGGTGTTATATCGGTGAATTACTATGGTTCGATTTGCGATAAGGGACATCTTGAGGGAGATATCGGATAAGATTCATCAGTGATAACACGGATTGGTTTCATAATAGTCAGTAGTGAACGTTTGTGTGTTTCGTGAAAGGGTTTTGGGGTGAATAGTTTGTGCTTGTTTAATTCATCTCCAGTGGACGAAAAAACGTTTCTGGTCACGCTGTACATAGGAAGAAAACGTTTCTGGTCTTTTGTTCGAAGAAAGAAACGTTTCTAGTCACCAAAGAAAGAAAACGTTCTAGTCAACAAGAAAACGTTTTGTCAAGTACAAATAAAGAAAACGTTTCTAGTCACGCTGTTCGAAGAAAGAAAAACGTTTGTGGTCACGCTGTACAAAGAAAGAAAACGTTTCTAGTCACGCTGTTCAAAAAAAGAAAACGTTTCTGGTCACGCTGTTTCGAAGAGAGAAAACGTTTCTGGTCACTACAAATAAAGAAAACGTTTTCTGATCAGTCAACGCTGTACAAATAAAGAAAACGTTTCTGATCACGCTGTTCGAAGAAGAAAACGTTTCTAGTCACGCTGTACAAAGAGAGAAAACGTTTCTGGTCACGCTGTACAAATAAAGAAAACGTTTGTGGTCACGCTGAGAAAACGTTTTCTAGTCACGCTGTCGAAGAAAGAAACAAAGAAAAGAAAACGTTTTCTGATCACGCTGTTCGAAGAAAGAAAACGTTTCTAGTCAGCACGAAGAAAGAAACGTTTCTAGTCACAAAAGAAAGAAAACGTTTCTGATCACGCTGTTCGAAGAAAGAAAACGTTTCTAGTCACGCTGTTCAAAGAAAGAAAACGTTTCTGATCACGCTGTTCGAAGAAAGAAAACGTTTCTGATCACGCTGTTCGAAGAAAGAAAACGTTTCTAGTCACGCTGTTCGAAGAAAGAAAACGTTTCTAGTCACGCTGTACAAATAAAGAAAACGTTCTGGTCACGCCGCTGTTCGAAGAAGAAAACGTTTCTGTCACGCTGTTCGAAGAAAAAAACGTGTTTGTGTGTTCAGAAGTTGGAACGCATGAAGAAAAATTTAGTCAAGCTTACAAAGAAGAGAAAAACTTTTTTGTCCCGACGTGAAACAAGAAATAAAGGAGAAAGGAAAAGAAGTGCAAAAATAAAATAAATATATAAGGAAAAAGAAAAAGAAATGAGGAAAGGAAAATAAATTAAGAAAAAAAAAAAATCCACGAAGGTAAACTTGGAAAAGAAGTGCAATAAAAAAGGAAAAAAAGGAAAAAAAAAATGAAGAAAGGAAAAATAAAAAAAAAAAAATAAAAGGAAAAAAAAAAAAAAAAAAAAAAAAAAAAAGATGTCGACGTATGTGAACCAAGTCCTGCGATCCCACGAAGGATACGCGCCGGTGCCAGGCGTCGAGCCCTCCTCCGCCGTGACCCAGCTGTTCCGGTTTGACCCCGAGGGCCGCGTGGTGCACGGCTCGCCCCTGAGCGCTTACGTCGAGGTGGGTCGGAGGGACGCCAGGAGGGGTCAGGTCGCTTTTCTTATTTTCTTTTTCTTTTTGATGTAACATGCATATATGGTGTGTGTGCACAACAACATACGCGCGCGCGCACACACACACACACACACACACACACACACACACACACACACACACACACACACACACACATACACATATACACACATGTATCTCTCTCTCTCCCTCTCTCTCAAAATGTCATCTAGTCCACTGTCTCAGAAAAAATCTCAAATCAATTAATAAAAAATCTGTAATCATCATCATCATCAGAACCACACCCATACCTTGTCTATCAGCTGATGACGAGAACAGCTGATCTCAACCCAATAAATTTTCCACACCTGCGCTCGTTAGCTCAGATCTCCGAACGCGGGGATCGCTTTTTCCGTGACGAAGGGGTTAGAGGGGGGGAGGGAGGGGGGTGGAGGGGGAGGAGGGGGAGGGGGGCGGAGCGGGGGATGGAGGGGAGAGAGGGGAGGAATGGGGGTGGAGCGGGGGAGGAGGGGGAGGAGCGGGGAGGGAGGGGGGAGGTGGAGGATGGGGGTGGAGCGGGGAGGAGGGGAGGAGGGAGGAGGGGGCGGAGGGGGATGGAGGGGGAGGAGGTGGAGGATGGAGGTGGAGGGGGTGGATGGGGGTGGAGCGGGGAGGGAGGGGAGAAGAGGATGGAGGGGGTGAGCGGGGAGGGAAGGGGTGGAGGTGGGAGGGAAGGGGTTAGAGGGGGAGGGTGGGGGTGGAGAGGGGGGAGGGGGGTTCTCATCATGACATGGAGGGGCTGTTAGAACTTTCCAGACTGACATGCAACTCCTGAGCATCTCGTCTGTGGGCGTGTCTTGTAGTGGGCGTGTGGGTTAGATTTTTTTTTTTTTTTTTTTTTTTTTTTTTTGGGGGGGTGGAGTTAAGAGTTATACATGGGCGTGGGTTGGAGGGTAAGATGTATTTGTGGGTCTGAATGAGGGGGCAGGAAATGTATATATGTGGGCGTGAATGAAGGGCAAGCATTTTCCATGGGCGTGAGGCAAGATTTCACCCATGGGCGTGAAGCGAAGGCAAGATTCTATGGGCGTGAAACGAAGGGAAGATTCACCCATGGGCGTAAAGCGAAGAGCAAAATTTCCACATGGGCGTGAAGCGAAGAGCAACATGGGCGTGAAGCAAACCCATGGGCGTGAAGCGAAGGGCAAGAACGACCCGTGGGCGTGAGGAAAGGCCAAGGGTCATCCGCCTGAGGTGTTTCTTCCTGTCCGCAAATCGATGTCACCAGATTAGAACCCGACTGACATCCGGGAACTGCAATCTGTCCTCGCTGTCTTCGCCATTTCGTCTCACTTGACCTTCTCCTCCGTGACTCGTTAAAATTCCATTTCATTTGTTCTTATATTGTTTTGTTTTTCTTGCAGGGGGGGGTCCAGAGAATTTCCTGGAAGGGGGGGGGGGGGGCATAGGGGGGTAAACAACAATAAAATCTAGGGGGGGGGGGCAAAAATAACAAACAATAAGGCTGCCCAATTCAATACTTATATTGTACAGTTACACATTGTTTATGTTTTTTATGTTTTCATCTTGATATTCCTGACCTCATTCAATCTGCTGGATGTATATATATATATTTTTTTTAGGCTGACACACAGAACATTATGATTGCTGTACAGTTAGTCAGTGACCATGGGGGGGGGGGGGCACGGGGCGGCCAATCAGATTGTGGGGGGGGCGGGGGGGGGGTGCCACCATGGGAAGCTCCGCCTCTTTTTTATTGTTGTTTTTTTTTTCATTGTTGTATTATTGCAAAGGATGTGATGCAGGAGGAAGTGATGAGAGAATTCTTGCGAAAGATATTTAAAGAAATTCGTGTCGATATATATTCTTGATGTTATTTTTTATTATTATTATTTTTTCGATGCGCTTCTGAAACGCGTCCCGTTCACATCTGCCAACCTCCCTCCCCCCTTTTCCCCCGTTCCCCTCCCCTCCCCCCCTCCCCTCATACCTCCATTCTCCCATCTAATACATATCATACAAAAGGAAAATTAAACCCCGTAATTATGAACAGACGTGAACAACGCCAAAAAAAAAAGAAAAAAAATAGAGGATAGGAATGCGCAGATGTTCACGCCCGCGTCCAGTCTGCGAGGTACTGAGGGCGTTCACAGAAATGGGCGTCGGAGCGAACCCGCGCAGGTGGCGGTGTGGGCGTGGGTGCTCGCTCGCTCGTGTTCGCTCGTATTCGCTAAAGTCACGAGGGAAGGTTTGGGCTGATTCGCTAAAGTCACGAGGGAAGGTTTGGGCTGCTGTCGAACGGAGAATCTCTGCGAATTTTATTGCAATCCCAACGTGCAATAATTCGATGCGGTTGTCCACTGTTGCGAGGCTATTAGCAACGGCGCAAGAGGCTGAGGTTGCGAAGTAATGTTTCCCTTGTAAATATGCGAAGCCGCGCCGGAGAGGGTCGGCTTTCAGCGATAATATTTTCCCTCCAAAAGAGAAACGGAAAAAAAAACCGTAGACAAATAGCTCCTTCCTGTTTGCGGTTCTTGTCATATTTCAAAAGCGTCTTTCTAGAATTAAAAAAAAAAAGAGATGGATGTTAAAGCTAACCTTATGATCTTCCGTAGTTTGTGTAGCGTGGAGTGAGGCCGGGAGCGCGCGGGAAAATGGGAAAATTGCACGCCTCGCCGCCCCCGTACGAACTCCTCGAAAGCACAACCCTTTTTTAGGGGCGAGAACGATCCAAAAAATACCTCCCAAACGACTAATATCTTACCCTATGTATGCAACTAAAAGATAAATAGATCCCTTTCCGCAAATTCATAATAACAAAAGTATAAAAACGATTCCCAGATAGCGAGGGAGAGAAAATAAAAGAAAATCGCCCATCGACTATATTACCGTGTTGGCCGCCTTCTTACCGGACGTGACGTCACTCCAGCTCGCGGCCGTCAGCTGAGCGTGGAAACGTCGGCCGCTGGAACGTCAGTGCGAGCAGTCAGTCGCTCCTCCGTACAGCTGCTGGAGTCGAGATCGGGACTTTTCGATTACTTTTGGCAGGATAACGAGTCCCCCTTTTGCGAAGTATTTAGAGAAAAAAACAAAGGAAGACCAAGAGATAGTGTTCGGATCCCCGTCCATAGAAGTGAAGGTTGATATGAGCGCTCGTGTGTGTTTATTTTTGAGTGAATTCTTACCGAAGTGTAGTCGAGATGTGGAAACTTATTTGGGGGGGGGGGGGAGGTGAGGAAAAGCGCGGATGGGGAAATAATATTCCGTGTTCGAATGTGTTTATTGGGGCTTCTTTTTGCGTCGAGTGAAAAGTGAAACTAATCCACCAAAATGGAAACCTTATAAAATGTACAATTTACCCGGCGGTGCGCTGTGTACGTAACTGTACTGAGTCGAGTACGTGAAGCTGTCTCTGTTGCGCGATCAGACAGCTTCAGTAGTCATGAGGTCGTGACTGACAGAAATCTAACTTTAGATGGTGGCTGTGTTCTATTTATTTAGAATTTTTAGACGGCGTGTGAGTGATTCGTGACATTTTGTATTGTAAGAAACGTTCCAAAACTGGAAAGTATGGTGATGCGTCTCGTGAAGGTGTGATGAGTGAAGTGGTGAAAATTGTGCAATTTTCGTACAATATTTAGTGTTATATATGAACTGTAAAGTAGATTTAAAGTGTGAAATATATTAATGGTACAATACACTATAATGTACAACATACTAACATTAAAGTGAACCATAAGCTACCTGCACAAGAGATTAAAAACACAATATTTTTTACTGCACAATACACCTTGTGCACCATATTAATTGTACGTCGTTTGTGTGTGCGAATACCATGGGTGATGAACCCGTGAAGGTGACTCTCATCCTGGCAGAATTATACGTATTATTGTTCACTTTTTCGTGTGCTTTTGTGACCATTGTAATCGCGCTCATTTGGACAAGTTGCCTCGAGGTTCTTGTGGTGATATAACGACGTCGTTGCGTCGGAGGGAAACGCGTCTGCGATAGTCGTGTAGAGAGAGGGAAAGAGAGAGAGAGAGAGAGGGGGTAGGGAAAGAGAGGTGGAGAGAGAGAGAAGAGAGAAGGGAGGGGGGTAGGAAAAGAGAGAGAGAGAGAGAGGGGGATAGGGAGGGAGAGAGGGGGGAGAGAGAGAGGGTGGAGAGAGAGAGAGGGGGGGGGGAAAGAGAGGTGGAGAGAAAGGGGGAGAGACAGAGAGAGAGAGAGGGGGGGGGAGGTAGGGAGGGAGAGAGAGAAGAGAGGGGGGTAGGGAGGGAGAGAGAGAGGGGGGGAGGGAGAGAGAGAGAGAATGCACACTACTCTTGCAGAAGGTGCGTATGTGCACGGAGAGGGTGTTGGTATATGTGTGCACGTGAGAGTAAATGAGTGTGCGTGTGTGTGTGCGTGTATGTGTTTATACGTGTTCGTACGTGTGTTTGAACTCCAGGATAAGTTCTAGTTTTGTCCTGTTTGGTCCCGGACCTGTCCCGCCATGCGAGTCGTCATGCACAGCCGATCATGCGTTAAAAAAAGCTCCATCTGGTTGGATCCCGAAGTCCGTGTCCTTGTTTCGACGGAATGAAGTTCAGTGACGGGTTCCTGTTGTTATTAAGAGAGAGAGAGAGAGAGAGAGAGAGAGAGAGAGAGGGAGGGGAGGGAGGGAGGAGGGAGGGAGGAGGGAGGGAGAGAGAGAGAGAGAGAGAGAGAGAAGAGAGAGAGGGGGGGGTCAATTAGCCCCGTCAGTTGGCGTCCCGAAACGCGAGTCGCGGCGCCCTGACGGAGCCGCGCCATTGTCTCCGAGCCGAGGCCGTCCCGCTGATCCCGCTGTCCGTTCCCCACGCCAGGCATGCTCTGAGGCCCAGCGATGACCGTGAACGAAGTCTCGGAGCAAGCGGAGGTGGCCGTCGAGGGCGAGAACCCGGTGTTCCGCTCCTCCAGCCCGCCCACCTCGGGCAAGCACGACAGCGGCCCGCCCTCCGTCAGCAGCCTCATCGAGGACGAGGGCGGGCGCTCGCAGGCGTCCGCCTCCGTGCCGCCCTCGATCACATCGGTCGAGGACGAGGTCAACCTCCTCGAGTCGGTCGGCCACGTCCCGCCCTCGATCACGTCCGTCGAGGATGAGGTCAACCTCCTGGAGGTCCCGGGAAGCTCCTCGGCGAGGACGTCCCTCTCCGGCGGCAGCAGCGCGGCCTCCACCCTGGCGCCGCTGCCCCGCTTCGACAGGTTCCAGAGCCTGACGACCCCGCGCGGCGAGGGGCGCGGCGAGGGGCGCGACAGGGCGGCCGAGCTGCAGAGCCTGCCGCCGACGCTGGCCGCCAGCCTGCGCCGCTCGCAGCACTTCCCCCGCTACAAGCGCCAGTACAAGGTGGAGAGCATCTACGTCAACGACCTGTACACGCTCACCTACGACGAGGACGAGACGCTCGAGTCCATCAAGTCCATCGAAGTGCATTACGTAAGTGGACGCGCGGGCTCGGTGCCGGACCTCTTGGGCCTCTTAGCGGCGCAAGGAAGTTTAAGTCTAGAATGAATAATAGTATGGCTGCTTAGACTGGGATCTCCTCCTTTATTATCACTATTGCTCGGCTGTTCAGTATTTCTTCTCATTTCTTAATGGCTTATCTGAGGAAGTCGAATTACGAAAAGGCGAAAAAAAAAACATAAAAATAAAAATAAAAATGACATCACCGGCAAAACACAAAAACAGACACACACAAAAATAGATAAATAAAACCGAACCACAAAGTTTTCCCCGGAATGGGAGAACCGCAGAAAGCCGAGAACGCCAAATGTCACAGAAGAGAGAGAAAAAATTCAGAACCTTCACACAGCCTCTTTGTTGCCGCACGCCCCCCCCCTCTTCCCCCTTAGACCCCCCTCTTTGTCTTCCCTTCCCCCATTCTCTCACTGACCTCCCTTCCCCTTTCTTCGTCTCTTCCCTCCCCCTCCCTCTCACCGCCTTTCCTTCCCTCTCCCGCTTTCCTCCCCTCTCTCCCGCCTTCCCATCTCTTCGTCTTTCCCCCCCCCTTTCTTCGCCTCCTCCCTCCTTCTCACCGCCCTCCCCCCCTTCGTCTTCCCCCCCCCTTTCACGCTCTCACCCTCCCTCCTTCTCACCGCCCTCCCCCCCCTCTCACCGCCCCTCCCCTCCCCCTCTTCCTTCCTTTTAACCTGGTGGCGTCTCTGGCCCTCACCTGCGTGCCTGCCTGTGCCACCTACGCCTCGCCTCGCGCGCTACTCTCTCTTTCTTCACTTTCCTTTCTCTCCTCGCTCTCTCTCTCTTCGCTCTCGTCTCGCTCTCTCTCTCTCTCTCTCTCTACCTCCTCTCTCTCTCTCTCTCTCTCTCTCTCTCTCTCTCTCTCATCTTCTCTCTCTCTCTTCTCTCTCTTTCTCGTTTTCTTCTCTCTTTCTCCTCTCCCCTCTCTCTTTCCTCTCTTTCCCTAAATTTAGTACAATTATTTACTACTTTTTTCCTAAATCGCCAGCTAAATTAACTTCCTTCCGCGTATATAGCTGAACAGTCTGCTTGCCTGCTCGCCTACTCGCCTGCCTGCTTGCCTGCTGGCTTCGCACGGGCGTTAAACCACACAAAAGGAAGAGAGAGTGGCGATCCATCCTCCTTTCTCTTTCCCTTCTTGTCCCCTTTCCTTTCTCCCTCTTTTCTTTTTTTTCCATTCTTCTTTCCTTTTTTCTCTGTCTCTGTCGTTTTTCTCACTTCGTCCTTCTTTCTTTCTGTGTTTCCCTGTCTTCCTTTCCTTTTTTTTCCTCCTCCTACACTCTCTCTGTCCTTCTCTGTCTCTTTCCTTCCTTCCCTCTTTCCTCCGTCATTCCTTCCTTTCTCCTTCCCTTTACTCCTTCCTTCTTTTCTTTCTTTCCTTCTCCCTCCTTCCCTCCTTCCTTCCTTCTTCCCCCCTTCCTTCCTCCCCTTCCCTTCCTTCTTCCTCCTCCTTCTCCTTCCTTCCCTTCCCTCCTCCCTCCTTCCTTCCTTCTCCCTCTTCCTTCCTCCCTTCTCTCGGAAACCACCGCCGTCTGCAGTCGCCCCACCCCCACCCACCCCACCCCCACCCCCACCCTGACCCCCGGCTGTACCTGTCCCTACCAGTGCGCTTCACCGGGTAACCCACTAACCTCCCCGTCACCTCTTCCCCCCCCCCCTGTGAACCTGTACCCTAGTAACCCTGCGCAGGAAACCCCCTGTGGGAGCGCAACCCTTTGGACGAGTTTCCACAGACGGGGAAGGGAAGGAAGGAGGGAGGACGGGCGGGGGGAGGGAGGGAGAGAGAGAGGGAGGGAAAGGGGGGAAGGGAGGGAGGGAGGGAAAGGAAGAAGGGAGGGAAGGGGAGGGGTAACTATTCTGCCTCCCTCCTTTGCCCTCCTCTTCCCATCTCTCTTTGACTTTGACGCGCGCGCGCGCGCACACACACGACACACACACACACACACACACACACACACACACACACACACACACACACACACCACACACACACACACAACACACACACACACACACACACACACTATACCATACACACTATATACATACACACATACACACACACACACACTCATATATATATATATATATATATATATATATATATATAGAGAAGAGAGAGGAGAGAGAGAGAGAGAGAGAGAGAGAAAGAAAGAAAGAAAGAAAGAAAGAAAGAAAGAAAGAAAGAGCTAGAGAGAGAGGGAAAAAGCTGGCATGTTTGAATTGCACGTTTAAAAGTTCCCGCCAATTCGCATAACCGAATTATCTCCGCCAGAGTGCGCCAGCTCCGGGAACATTCTTTGGAAGATAATTCTCAGAAGTCTTTAAAATAAAATAATGGCGCCTTGGGATCTACAGAACAAAACAAAAGCGAGGGAAAAAAATGCGAGTCGAGAAGCGCAAGTCACAGACGTGACATTAATAGCACAGCGCAGATGAGGCACTAGTCTCTTCTCTCTCAACATATGAGGCAGATACTCTTCCTCTCTCTCTTTTCTCTCTCTCTCTCTCTTTCTCCTCTCTCTCTCTCTCTCTCTCTCTCTCTCTTCTCTCTCTCTCTCTCTCTCCTATCTCTCTCTCTCTCTCTCTCTCTCTCTCCCTCTCTCCCTCCCCTCTTCCCTCCTCCTCCTTCCCTCCCCCCCCCTCTCCCCCCTCTCCCTCCTCTCCCTCTCTTCTCTCCCTTCTCCCTCTTTCTCTCTCTCTCTCTCTCTCTCTCTCTCTCTCTCTCTCTCTCTCTCTCTCTCTCTCTCTCTCCCTCTCTCTCTCCTCTCTCCTCCTCCCTCCCTCTCCCTCTCTCTCTCTCTCCCTCCCTCTCTTCTCTCCCTCCTCCCTCTCTCTCTCCTCCCTCCCTCTCTCTCTCCCTCTCCCTCCCTCCCTCTCTCTCCCTCCCTCCCCTCCCTCCCTCTCTCTCTCCCTCCCTCCTCCCTCTCTCTCTCTCTCCCCTCCTCCCTCCCTCCCTCCTCTCTCCCTCTCCTCCCTCCCTCCCTCTCTCTCCCTCCCTTCCCTCCTCCCTCTCTCTCCCTCGCTCCCTCCCTCCTCTCCCCTCCCTCTCTCTCCCCCTCCTCCCTCCCTCCCTCTCTCTCGCCTCCTCCCCTCCCCTCCCCTCTCTCTCCCCCTCCCTCCCCCCCTCCCCTTCCCCTCCTCCCCCTCCACCTTCCTCTCCCCCTACCTCCCTCCCTCCCTCCCTCTCTCTCCCCTCCACCTCCCTCCCTCCCTCCCCCCCTTCTCCCAAGTCCCTCATTCCGTGAAAAGAAAAACTATTGGTAAAAATCCACAAAAAATACCTCCCATAACCACGTGGCGAGAACGAGATGCCGACGGGGCCAAACGTCGACAAAATTCCCCCGCCAAACTATCGGTCGTTTGGGGCGATTGGGAACCGAAAAACAGGGCAATTAGAAGGATTATGGGAAGATAAATACCTCGGGTTTCCAATTGCTCGTTTCCCCCTCTCTCTTTCTCTCTGTCACGGGCGGCTGGCTAAATATATACGCTCGCTCGGTCACCTGGTCTACGCGTACAGTCTGGTATACGCACACGCATATGTACGTATTAGTGGAAATATGTACGTATTAATGGAAATATCACTACTTCACATACACGTGTAATTTCTACCCTTTCCTGTTCAGGCAATTTGTATATACACATACATACGCATAGACGTAGACGCACGCGCGCACACACACAACACACACACACACACACACACACACACACACACACACACACACACACACACACACACACACACACACACACACACACACACTCCTCTCCCTCACCCTCTATCCCTCTCTCCCTCGCCACAAACACTCAAAAAAAATAATAAAACAGAGAGAGAAAATCGAAACAAAGAAAAGAAAAAAACAAAAACACTAACGACCACCGCCGTAACTTTTCCTCTCGCTCGCCCGAAACACGTGGCGAGGAATGCGGGGATGGGTGAGTCACGCCGCCGCCCCGCGCGCCGCCGCCGCCTCGTGTCCCGCTGTCGGCGGTCGGTAGCGGTCGCCGAGGCTTCCTGGCTTCCTTCTGTCGCTGATCGGTCGTCCTCAGCTGCCGTACGACACCTGCTGGTCGTCGTGTGCGTTGCGTGTACGTCATTTGTTTGCGTGTACGTCATTTGTTTGTGTGTACGTCATTTGTTTATGTGTACGTCATTTGCTTGTGTGTACGTCATTTGTTTATGTGTACGTCATTTGTTTATGTGTACGTCATTTGTTTGCGTGTACGTCATTTGTTTATGTGTACACCATTTGTTGTGTGTACGTCTGTTGCGTGTGGAAGCTCATGTACACATAGACCTACATGGCGTCGTGTCGTATGAAGCCCTGAACGACTTGAATGCAAATATGAAGACAGTAATGCTTACGTATAAAAGATAAAACGAAATATAATCATAATAAAAACAAAATTAAAAAAATCACGTATATACAGATAAACACAAATCATACTAGAAATGTTTTTCTTATAAATCACGTTTCGAACTCGTCAGCAGATCCCTATCAGACGTAAGATAAAATGTACATCTTAAAAAAAAAAAATAAAAATAACGTTTCGATTCCGTTTTCTATTGTGACTAGTGACTCATTTTTATCAGATTTGCTCGTTCACACGTTCTTCTCCCGGGCCGTTCACTTGTTCACCTTCCATTAACGTTGGAGAGGCGTTTGAAGATCTGTTCTTTCGTGACCTACTTACACTCACGATCTCTTGTGGTCAGAGTAATGGTATTTGTAGAATTTACTTTGAATTATTTTTAATTACTATTATTACTGTTATTGTTATTGTTGTTATTATTATTGTTATTATTGTTATTATTATTATTATTGTTATTATTATTATTATTATTATTATTATTATTGTTATTGTCATTGTTTATAATTACAATCAGCCTTTACCATTATCATCCTATTCTTTCCCTTCCCCTCTCCCCTTCGTAGTACACACACACACACACACACAACACACACACACACACACACACACACACACACACACACACACACACACACACACACACACACACACACACACACACACACACACACACACACACACACACACAAAAATGATAATAATAATAATAATAAATAAAATAAACTGCCTTCATAGCGTCCCGTACGGAGCCCACATTATGAAGCGTTCTAACGGTAAGGGAAATGCCATGACACCTCCTCCACCTGCTGCGATATTTAGGGCTCTAGGGTTTTAGGGTGAGAGGGTGTGACCAAAGTGTGTGACGCGGCGAGCTCCAGGTGTCACCCGTGCGGCTACCGTCAACCCAAGACTCTTCTTCCCCTGTGGCCACCGTCACACTGAGAGTTTCCCCCTGTGGCCGCTAGGGAGGGGGGAGGGTCGCTCTTGATTTTGGTAGAGTGAGAGGGTGTGTGGTGTGTCTTGTTTTTGTGTTTGTTTGTTTGTTTTTGAGGGTGGGTGGATGCAGTTATATTCCCGATTTGGAGTTGGGTTTATTTTTTTTTTTTAATTTTCTTCGTCCTTTTCTTCGAAATTCATCGTCCTCGTCTTGTTATTCTTCGTATTTCATCTTATTCCTCGTCTTCTTTTTAAAAAAATCTTCGCCTTCTCTTTCGTTTTGTTCTCGTTTTCTTTTTAAAAATTTCTTCGTCTTCTCTTTCGTCTTGTTTATCTTCTCCCTCGTCTTCTAATCGCTTTTCATATTTTTACTTCCATTCCAGCACGTACCCCCACTCCCCCTCCCCCCTCCCCTCACCCCCACTCATGACGCATAGACCTACATCCATGCAGCTAGGACGACCATTTCATCCCATTTCTTGACGACTACTCACGGAATTTTCAGATTAACTAGACGACTTGAACGACCAGCTGTGTACGTGTTCTTTTGATAGCAAATGAATTGACCAAATAGTCACCTGTTCGTTCCTAGCAATTATATAGCCACACTAAAAGTCGTTATTTGTCCACTGAATGACTGGTTAGGTAGTTACAGTTTGTCGTTAGTGAGAAACGACCCAGAACGAGTAAGAAAATAAATAGGTTTCCTAACTGAAATGAAAAGGAGAAAGAAATATGTAGTCATAATACTGATAATGATGATAATTATGATAGCATTGACAATAAGAATGATAATGATAATAATGATAATAGACAATATCACGCAATCACGCAATGTAATAGGATGAAAAAAGAAAAATAAGTATATTACCTAAAATAGAATATAAAAAATGAAAAAAAAATCAAATGATAAAAAGAATGAAAAAAAGTATATTACATAAAAAATAAATATAATAAAAAGTGGAAAAAAAACATGAGAAGCAAGAGAGTGTTATGTAACAGCGGGACGACGGGGCAACAACGTGCTAAGCGACCAGGCAAAGCATTTTTAACTAGCCTGTGTACTGAAGACTGACCTTACCCCCCCCCCCCCTGCCCCTGCACGTGACGGTACGCAAAGCCAGGGAGAAATTTTTTTTTTTTTAGCGAATTTAGTCCAAAGTTCATACCTTTCAGACTTGTAGTTCAGTCACACTTCGTCTTAATGCCAGCTGTCTTTTCCTTGGTGTGTTCCGATATCAGAGGGTCTTGGGTAAGGTTCTTTTTGCGTGTGTTTATGACTAAGTGGCTAACAATGTGTTTCCGTTGGAGTGGGTCTTGTAATATAGTTCACGGACATGATGTGTATGGCCTTAAATGTGTGTGTGTGTGTGTGTGTGTGTGTGTGTGTGTGTGTGTGTGTGTGTGTACGTGTGTACCTGTACGTCTGTGTGTGTGTGTGTTTGTGTACGTGTGTGTGCGTGTGCGTGTGTGTGTGTGCGCGCGCGTGTGTGTGTTTGTGTGTGTGTGTGTGTGTGTGTGTGTGTGTGTGTGTGTGTGTGTGCGCGCGCGCGTGTGTGTTTTGGTGTGTGTGTGTTGTACAAAGACATTAACTCGAACTATTGAATCCGCCCCGGTATTGGATAACCCGCAGAAGAAACGCGCACACCAGCAGCTACCTCAGCCCTGAAGAGAACAAGGCCAAGTGATTTATCTCGGCGGCGAATCGGAAAGCTTTCATCGTCCTTTTTTTTCAGTGGAAGGTACACAAGACAATGCCACTCCCCTCCTCCCTTCGCTTCCCCTTCCCTTCCTTCTCCCTCCCTTCTCGCTTCCCTCTCCCTGGCCCCTTCTTGTTTCCTCGTTTCCCTCTCCCTTCCCTCCCCTCTCCGTGGCCCCTTCTCGCTTCCCCGCCCCCTCCCCTCCCCTCCCCTCCCCTCCCTCCTCTCTTCCTGGCCCTTCTCGCTTCCCCCGCCCTTCCCTTCCCTTTCCCTGGCCCCTTCTCGTTCCTTCTTTCCTCTCCTTCCTCCCTCCCTGGCCCCCTCTTGTTTCCCTCTCTTTTCATTTCCTCTCTCTGGCTCCTCGTTTCCCCTCTCCCTTCCCTCCCCTCTCCTTGGCCCCTTCTCATTCCCCTTCTCTGGTCCCTTCCATTTCCCTTTTCCCTCCTCCTCTCCCCATCTCCTCCCCTTTCCTTCTCTCCTCGGCCCCATCCCTGCCCCTTGTCCCTATCCCCCTCCTTCTCCCTCTCCCTCTCCCTTTCTTCCCCTTCTTCATCCCCATTCCCTTCCCATCTCCCTAGCCCCTCCTCCCTCTCCCCTCCCCACCCCACCCCACCCCACCCCACCCCTCCCTCCCCTCCCCTCTCCCAGGCCCCAGCGACCCACATGGGGAATAGCGTGAAGGTTACCCGGGGGAGGGAAGGAGGGGGGGAGCGTCGCACATGCTACCATGATGAGACTTGTGGGACGATGGAAAAGGGGGAGGGGGGGGATATCGAGACGGAAATGTGTGTGTGGTTTTTGTGTCTGTTGGTGCTTTGTAAGTACGCTTGGAGAGAGAGGGGCACACTTGCATGCACGAACACGCACACGCCCAAGTAAAGTCTGTGTACTTAGATACAGCTTGCGCTCAGGAACACGCACAAGCAAGTGCACGTCACACACACACACACACACACACACACACACACACACACACACACACACACACACACACACACACACACACACACACACACACACGACAAGAGCGAGAGAGAGAGAGAGAGTTAAAAATAAAAGATAATTATATTTCAACAATGTACTATACACTTACCATTAGGACATACAATAACACGATAACTACCATAACCAGCGGAAAACTCACCCCTTTCCCACCCTCCAAAAGGAAAAAAAATCAACCCAACTTGCACATTTCCAAATCATCTTAATCCTAATGATAATCTAAATTATATTAATCCTTACTTGCTTTAATCTGGTGTGACGTCATCATCGCTGCGTCATCTCGCTCCGCCCCCTCCTAGTTGATAGGATGTATTTGCGACCAAAATCCCTTTTATGTGATCTATTTCCTGTCCTGGAGCGGTTGTTTTTGGGTCTTTTTCGGCCTTGGAAGGAATTGGTGTAGTTTTGTGATTGTTACTATTGTTTTGTTTTTGTTTGTTTTTTTTCTGTTTGTGGTGGTGGGGTTGTGTTTTTTTTTTTGTTTTTTATTCTATGGCTTCCGTTATTCGCCCTTCGTTTTTATTATTACTATTTTTATTATTATTGCTGTCTCTTTTCGTCTGATTCTTCGTCTATTTCTATTTTTCCCATTCTCAGCATCTACTCGAAACAGATTTCAAATCCCTGTGTGAGAGACCAAAAGTTAAATCTCATTCTAAAAACATGATATAAATTCCTCAGCGATTTTCGGTGACAATAATCTTTCTTGTTTAACCTCAATTGAATTTTATATATTTCTTCCTACTGAAAAAAGACATAAAACTCAACCAACCTTAACATCAGTGAAAAATAGGTTTCCAGTACACAAATTATTGAAAAAATTGTTGTCCAATATACTCTTACATGTTATTTAACACTCAAATAAAACTTTGAAAGCGGCCACCATGTTACCTACTAACCAACAGACATACACAACTCAACTCTAATCAAACACACTAATAAAAACACACCCATTCTCTAACATACTCTTAACATGAAAATCAAACACAACACCATTAAAAATACCGTTTTTTCAACATACTTTCAACATAAAAATCAAACACACTAACAGTAACCAAACATAAAGCTCATTTTCCAATCTACTATTACCTGCTCGTCGACCCAAACGTTCCGCTCCAGATGAATAACGTTCAAATAACGTTTTACCCGTGTCTCTCTTTCTCTCTCTCTTTCTTTCTCTCTCTCTCTCTCTCTCTCTCTCTCTCTCTCTCTCTCTCTCTCTCTCTCTCTCTCTCTCTCTCTCTCTCTCTCTTCTCCTCTCTCTCTCTCTCTCTCTCTCTCTCTCTCTCTCCTCTCTCCTCTCTCTCTCTCTCTCTCTCCCTCCTCCCTCTCCTCTCCTCTCTTCCCTCTCCTCTCCCTCTCTCCCTCCCTCCCTCTCTCTCCCTCCTTCTCCCTCCCTCTCTCTCTCTCCATTTCAGCTATCCGTGGCATAGGAAGTAGTGAGTCTTTCAGCACATGCAATTGCTGGCTGCCATTATGGAAAGTGGATGGTGCTCAGAAAGAGGAAAAGTGAAAGAACGGAGAGAAAACGGATGAAAGGGAGGGAGGGAAAGGGGAGAGGGAGAGAGAGAGAGTGGGAGGAAAGGAGAGAGAGAGAAAGGGAGGGAGGGAGAGAGAGAAAGACGGAGTGAAAACAGAGAGAGAGAGACGGAGAGTATTAAATTAATATAGTTTCTCATTTCACAAACAAGAAAAAAAAAAAAAAAAATCGCATAGAGGAATCTACGCATCACCCAAGTTGGACCAGATGATCCATATGTTGATTCTGCTCAAAAGCGCCGTTACGTAGCCAAGTTTTGCGGTTCAGGAATGCGCTTCTGCATCAACACAAGCAGTCGTTTTGTTTCGAGATAATATATTTTTTAAACACGGGTTGAGTGTTAACAGAGGAAAATAAATGGCTTTGCGTTTGTTTGTCACGTCTGGAGTTTTGAAAAATGGCATTTGAAAGATTTTTTCTCCAGTCATGTTTCACAGTGGCAATTTTAAATGGTTGAATAGCTCTATCACTAATTTAAAAATAGCACGAAATCTCTAGAAGGATTTTTTTCCTTTTTCATCAATTTATTCTAAATAAAAGATACGATTTCAGTGCTGGGTTTGGTCTCCTATTGTGTCTTATCTTTTGGATGACTGGGAAACACAGCCGTGAAAAGAAAGAAAAGAAAAGAGGCCCATGGTTTGTCACCGAATGAAAGAGAAAGAAAAGGAATCGACAGAGACAGAGAAATTTGGCTTTCACTCAAGTCATCCTACACACCTCTCGTTAGATTGTGTGTTGTCTGCTAAATTACTGGTTCCGTATACATGTCAGGGTCCCACACCCTAACTCTGTCTATATTGGCTCTTCAAGCTATATTTAAACGAGGTGAAAGTCGGCATCGCCATCGACAAACTACGATATGTATTTTTTTCTCTCTCTCCTCTTCATGGTCAAATGGTGCCAGTATCTTGGCGTTGATGTTCAGGTTAACCGTGACCGACCGGTGCGAGTGGCCGGCTTTCTCGGGGAAGGAAATTCTCCATGTAGGCTTCGTTCCTTTCGGCTGTAAGGGGGTGTTCGAGTGATTGGGGAAGAGCCAGAGCCCAGTCGAGGGTGGAGATGGGCTGACTGGTGGAGATTCGACTGGCTAGCACCCCTTTCCCGTGCTTATTACCATCACAAGCCGCCAGAAGAACGTCACGCGAGTAGCATACATGAACGCCATTCTGTAAAGAGGCTACGAGATCGCCGAGACACCCAGCGTCCACTTGGAATCCACTTAAACGGCCTTTGTTATGAGGCAACGTGACCACTTCGCCCCGGCTTTTATCATTTTCGCGTGAGAAGAGGCAGACCCTGACAAGCCACGGCGCCTCACTCACTCACTCGCATGCCAATCCGCTAACGTCATCTGGTCTGTGTTAACTCTTTTTGTGGCACATTATTCACTCCGCTCTTCATCTCCATGTCTTTCAACCGTCGCCCTACGGAGACAAAACAGCAATGGAATAGATTTGTTTGTTTGGAGTCGTTTTTCGGTGTGGAGAAGCAACAGGATCTCGTGTTGGTATTTCGATAGGGTTCTAAGGGACTGCTCCGGGATCTTATTGAAATGATTTTGCTATGATTGATTGATTTATGGACTGTCGGCCCATTTGTTTTAACTTTGAATAAAAGAAGGTTTAAGTGTTGAAATCGGCCATGGTGTTGCGAAACCTGAAATAAGTATTTTATAATAGATTTTCACAGACTTCAAAATCGAAGGATACTTGGCGCTGACACTCAATAGTTATCGGGGGAAGAGGCACGTCGGTAGTTTTAACATAAATGAGCCATAACACTTTCAGAACAATAAATAAAAACGTAAAAATAGCCACAGTATCACAAACAACAGATCCGCTAACGAGAACCCCTTTTACCAGCCTGCCTCCCCCCCCCCTACCAATGCCCCACCCTTTTCCCCCTACAGTTTGTCAGACTTGAAAGTTGACACGGACCAGCCCACCACAAGGGGTCTCACTGGGTAGTGCCTGGGTATGCCCCTCTCCCTTCCTCTCCCCCCTTATCCCACTCAGACCCCCCTAGCCCCCTAATCGCCTGGGTATCTCCCTCTCCCCCTCCCTCCTCCCTCCCTTTCCCTCCTTCCCTATCACACCCCCTCCCTCCCCAGTCCTCAAACCCGAGACAGGTCCATCGATAAACAAGTCTACCCCTTGTTCTGACTGAATTTAAACCACGTGTTGAGGCAAAGCACGTGAATACTCTTTTGTAAGGCAACTTTTAAGGTTAAATGGCTGCTTGTTTTGAATCGAGTGCGTCCTTGAAATGGTACCATGACACAGGGCAGAGGGCGGGTCACTCTGGCTTGGGTTGACACTTTGGTAACGTAACAAGGCCATGTGTAACGGTGATAGGGGTGTCATGTTGACTATAGGTCATTTACCTGGAATTTAAGACTGTTAGTGAAACGCTGTCCATATAGCTAATGGGGAATTTTGAATGGACTTTCAGAAATGTAATGTGATTGTTATATGTATAATATATATATATTATATATATATATATATATATATATATATATATATATATATATAACATACACACACCATATGGAAAGTACGGCACTTTTTTCGAACGTTGAAGCGTGCAGTGTGCAACGGTTACCCAAGTGTACACTTCGAAGAGTGCACATCCTGAAACATTTCAGATAACAAAAATGCTTGTAAGTCCTTTACACTATTAGTAAATTCTCGTTCCATTCGATGTTACATAATTATTTTGATCGTCGACTACCGTAAATCACTCAGGTGTACAACCAGGAACTCAAACAAAAATCTCGGGTGTACATCTGCTGTTCCATTCTGACACACACACACACACACACACACACACACACACACACAACACACACACACACACACACACACACACACACACACACACACACACACACACACACACACACACACACACACACACACACACACACACACACACACACACACACACACACACACACACACACACACACACACACACGATGCTTACCCAGGAAAACGACATACCTCACGTTTACGAAACTTTGTGATAATTAACGTTTGTATCTTCATAATAATATGCGTTTTTTCAAAGCATGTTTCCGAGACGAATTGTCATGAAAGAGAAAACATGACATTTTCGTTGTCCAGTTTCAGTGAGAGAGTTTTCTGCCAGTATGAATAAATAGGTTTTCTGTGCAAGAATAAGTCGCAGGATTTGAAAATTTAATTTGTCTTCGTATTGACAGTAAACATCTCATTCTCATTCGCTGTCACGCTTTATTTCATGAAGTAAAACAAACAAGTTGGATTTTGTGGTGTATCATACACGCGAACGCACATGCATGCACGTAACACACACACACACACACACACACACACACACACACACACACACACACACACACACACACACCACACACACACACACACACACACACACATACACGTATTCATGTTTGTATGTTGTATGCATGTATTGCTGTATATACGTCTTTGTCCATCCTAGTGATTTGAACGGATGCGAGTGTCACGTGCGGCGGTGCCACATGACTGAACACAGGAATTTCTTGTAGTTACGATTTTTCGCTTGTTTTACCGCAATTTACGAGCATGATTGCGCTGTATTTATCTGCTTGGTAGAGCGTCTAGTAAGATTCAGTATCGACAGTAACACATAGATAAGAATCATAATCAATTCACAACATAATTGATCAAATGATAATGAAGCGGAAACAAACAAAGCATACAATTAAAAAACACAACCAACAGACACATGAAACAATCTTACAATACCGAACTGATAAATTACCACCTCCCCACCCCAATAAATAACAGAAATACCCCTTCAAAATGTCACAAATAAAAAACAAATAATAGAGGTTTGGCAACGGCGCGGCGAGAGAGGAAGGTGAGCACCCGCATTACCTTTTCTGTCTCTCGTTCCAGCGGTGACCAACCTGTTCCTCCCTTTTCTTCGCGATTTCAGCGTCCCCCGAGCCAGAAATCGATCATAATCACCCGAAAGAAAAGAGAAAGAAGTGACGTGTCTCCGGGGGTGGTTCGTGAGGTGTCGGGGAGGGCGTGGGAGGAGGTGGGCGTGGTCTGAAGTGTCGAAGGGGTGATTTCATGGGCGTGATTTCTGGCCCTCGAGGTAATGGGTGGGGTTTGAGGGGGTCTCCCAGGGGGTTGGAATGGCCGTGTTTTGGGGGTTGTATTTGGGGAGGCTTATTAACGTGGTTGTGGAGAGGCTTTTGAAGATCGAGTGAATGCTGGTTAAAGAAAAAATTATATCTCCAAAGAAAAACTTTAAATCTTGGATTATCAGGTTCTCATAGATATTTTGGTGCCGTGAATCAATTACACATGATAAGCAAACATGAAAACAGTTCATTTTATTCACAACTAAGGATATTGTAAGGAAAGCTAAGGGTGACATGTGACAGTGTGACATTTCACTACAAAATCCTGTATCAAAGAAAAGATATTTTGATTGATGAGATATTACTTCAGAAAATGGAAATTATAGTTATTTATATGTAAATTGAACTTGGCAAAGGCAATAAATAGGCATAAGAATGTATTATGGTGCAACATGGTACTTATAATGGGTATAAGAGCCTTTTTTGTGTTCAGAAAACAATTTTTTGGAGATAATTTTCGACCTGCAATTACCTGATTTTTTATTATTATTATGGAATCCCATCAGATTTAATGGATAGATGACCTGAAAAGAAACTGACCCAACATGTTCGGTAATATAATAAACCAGCTTAAGCCACAAAAGACAAAAGACCTGGACGAGGTGGACGGATCATCAAATTCCCTGTCAAGACTCCCCACAAACTTAAGCCTGTCGTCGGTCAGCCTAAACTCAATCAAATCCCAAACAGCCAAAGTGTCGTCACAACTGTTCACCTCGCTCAAATCACAGTCAGACCGCGTGTCCAAGCTCATTTGGAACGAACCGAGTGAAGTGAACGACAACAGCGGGAATGATTCGGTTTCACCCGAGCCCAAAAAGTACCCCACTCTGCTGGAACAGTTAAAATGGCCCGTGCTGGTGAACAATCGCAAATACTGGTTGCCTTACATTAACAATGATAAGACAGATGAAGAGGACATTGTGGAAAAGTTCATACGTGTCATTAGGTCAGAAGATGATGACGAAAGACCTCAGGAGACTTTTTATAACCATCCAGAAAGGGTAATGCCAAGGAGAAGCAGAGAAAGGAGGGAGTTCATTGTTAGGAAAAGAACTATGCCATACTTTTTTTTCATCTTTTTCCTTTTTTTTTTTTCTTTTTTTCCCTTCTTTTTTTCTTTTTTTCTTTTTCATTCTCTTTTTTTGCCTTTTTTTTCTTTTAAGAGATCTTGTTTGGTGATGGACAGATTTTTTCATGCAAGAACATTATCTTTTATTTTGTTACTCTGTTGAAGATATTGCATCTGTAGTCAGTGTCAGATATGGCAGTTTTAGCCAGTTTTTGAATTGTCTCAATTTTTCTTCATGTCATTGATAGCTGATATTGTATTTAAGTATTCAAGACTGCACTCTGCCAAAGTCAATGAACAGTTCATTAATGTTTCTCTTCTCATTTCAGCGGCGCAATGACCGAGAGGAGATTCGACGGAAACTGGCCATGGGGGTGGACGATGACCAGTTCATGGAGAGGCCATATCGGAAGCCATCACTACATTCCCGTTTACAGAGTGGTAAGTTTCCTTGACAAGGGCAACTGTGTGTTCTTTGTGTGTGCAATGAATTAAGGAATAGTTATTATGTGGTTATAGTTAAATGTAACTGATGTCGAAAAAGTAATTAATGAGTAGTAAAAAAAGGGTCTTTTTTCATTTCTTTATATGGAAAAATAATCATTATTTAGTATACTACAAACAAGGGGCACATTTAAAGTGAGTTGAACTTTTATAGATGAAAAATAAAAGAGCTATAGAGATTTGACTGATTATGTACTAACCAAGCATTATTCCTCGTCAGGTATGAACCTACAAATATGTTTCATGAATGAGACAGCCAGTGACTGTGAAAGCCAATGCTCAGACACAGAAAGTACTCAAGATAGAGAAATAGAAACAGATCGAGTATCGACCTCCTCTTCAAACAGCAAGGTATGTTAGTCTGTGTTTTTGTTTTGTGTTTAAACAGTATTGTAATAGAACTGTTTTTCTTATTTCCATCTATTTTTCATTATTGTATCAGTGAGTTTAAAATACAAAATCAGTGATTTCTTATATTCTTCATATCTACAGTTCCAACTGCTTTAGTAGATACTGTATGTGCCTAGGATATTTTTTTAATCTCAATATATCGTTTCGCTATTAAATTCAGCTGTGTTTAGATTTCCCGAATTGGCAATGGATATTAAGCATTTACAAAACTTTTGCACAGGCTTCAACTCCACAACCAACAAGGACTCGGACGTCAAACTCTGAATCTGATATTAGGGAGAAAGAGGTTGATTTCTTTGCACGGCAAGCACAGCTGCAAGCAGAGGCTCGCTTGGCGCTTGCACAGGCTAAGGAAATGGCCAGAATGCAAATGGAGATTGAGAAGCAGCAGAAAAAGAAGAGTCCCATTGCAGAGATTGTGAGGGAGAGCTTCCACAAGGTGAGTCTTCAAAATTATTGAAGGAGAAAATGTTTTTATTTTTTCAAGTAAAGTTAATACCTTTTTTCTTTCGTTCTTTCTTTCTTTTGTGACTTTTATTGTATTGTTTGTTTCTTGAAGGAGGATTATTATGTAGTTTAGCATGGACTTAGTTTTATTGTTTATCGTTGTGAATTATATTTTGAAGTGATATTCAGATTGGCTCCTCCCGGTTTGACTTCCCAATTTATAACTTACATATTCCATCTGTTTGTGTTGCAGATTGGTGTGCCATTCCCAGACAGCAAGAGGCGAATCAGCAGGCAGATTCTCACAGATATGAATGTTGCACAGTTGCAAGTTATTGCAAATGACCTACACACACAAATTGAAAGTAAGTAGTGTATATTTCTTTTGTTGATGATTAAGTTACAGGATTCTAGAATCATTACTTGCCAGTAAATAGGATATAAGATTAAAAGAATATTTTTTCTTTTCTTACTTCATGAAAGGTGAATGAGTTATGTCCTGGAACCCAGCCCTTCATTTCCATTATTGAAATTTTTTTATTATATACTTCCACACTGAATATTAATGCAATTTTTCCCCTTTTTTCAGGCCTGAACGAAGATTTAGTCACTTTACTGATGGAGCGAGACGACCTGCACATGGAGCAAGACTCTATGTTGGTTGATATTGAAGATCTAACAAAACACATGTGAGTATCAGCCCTGTGAGGGAAAATTTTCTTTTATGTTGTTGATTACTTGACATTATTGAATTAATGATGCACCAACATAGCTCCTTTTAAGTTTTTGGATTTGGTATTAAATTTATTGCAGTTTTCAGCATACTGCATTAATTCATAATACAACTGCAAAAAAAGTTCCTTTCTAAATACACTGATTTCAGCATATATTAGTGAATTCATTGCACATTAAGGTATTTTTGTGATAGTTACAATACTCATTCAGATTTATTCCAATCTTCCCAACAGTGGCGCTAAGGAGCTGAGCCTCCAGCGATCAACAGACAGCAAGGATGAAACAAAGACGTCCTGGACCACGAGCCCAGCCCCAAGAAACAAATCCAATTCCATGAGACTAAAGATTAAGAAGTAGTTCGATGGTCCGCCGGCATAGCAGGTGGAAACATAGGCTGGTTATTCAATTCCTATTTGTCACTGTACTGATCAACTAACCATTATTAGCTTGGTGGGTTGTCAACGGAGAGAAAGGGAAATAGCACTCCTGACTAGTGAGGTTGAAATAACCATCGTCTACTGTGCTAGTTCTAGAGTTTGGACCGTCAGAGATTTTATCATTGAACAGGGGGATGATTTCAACAGTCATTTTCACAAAAGTGAGTGAATGATCCCAGTAATATTAATATGATAGTTATTTTATAAAAAGTTTACTCGCTATTATATCATCCAACTGATTATCATAGAGCAGCTGTATCTTTTGTATTTAAAGTTTTCTATTTGTTGAAATAGGTTTTCCTTCTGGCAAGTGGTTACTAGTTTGCAGGGATATATGTATGTATAATATATATGTGTATATGAACGATATATGATATACATATATATGATATATATATATATATATATATATATATATATATATATATATATATATATATATATATATATATATATATATATATATATATATATAATGATTATGTGTATATATGTATGAATATATATAAATGTATATGATATGTAAGATTACATATTGTATGAATATATATATGTATATGACATATTACATATATATATATATATATATATATATATATATATATATATATATATATATATATATATATATATATATATGTATTATATATATGATATGTTTTTAATTTTATTCAAAAAGTTCTGTTGCTTTAGCTGAACAGTCAAAGGATACTTAATGTACATGATTGATGTACTCTCCCTCTCATGGTGCTGTGATATCACCCCCTTGTTAGGTTGTTTTTATGTAGGTATGGTCAAGTCAGCTTTTATTTTTGGGAATAAATAGATAGGATATGTAGTAAATACATCCTTGGAAGAAGTAGCTAGGCGAAAAGGGATGTCCGCTTCCTTTTCTGCCGAGATCTCTTGACCTCATTTTTACTCTCTCTCTCACTCACTTTTGTATTTTCCTTTACTCCCTGTATATTGTAGTGGCTACCTTTGATTTTTATATTATGGACTTTTTCACCTCCTAAACTGACATACAGGTACCTCTGCAACATTGTAGCGTTTATTTAGGAATTTCAGAAATAGTACAGTTTTAATATTCTTTTCTATGAGCTAAATTGTCGTATAGCCTGTGCAGAAGACCCATGTGTAAGAAATAGCGTCTGGCTGTACAGGGCAGAAAATTGTTAAATCTTTTTTTATAAATAAATGACAAAATCTGTAAGGTTATTCCTGATATAATCACAGCAGTGGATATAATGTGATGTGGTTGTGTAACCTTATTTATAAAGCAGGACTGTTGTTGAAGGTCTTGTCCCACTTTATCATTGTTATTATTACAATTTTACTTCACTTTTATTGATATATGATTTTTATTTAATTTTTCTGATATCATTTTTTTGCTATCCATCATAATAAGGAAGAACTGTACAGTTGAGAGGTACAAAGTTTTTGTTGCATCACTAAAGCCAAGGTATTGAAATTTTTTAAAGAAATGTGCCACATATTCCCCGGTGTCATAGATGATGGCAAGAAATGTCTGGCATGTGAAATACTCTGCAATTGATACTTGATGATAAATAGTTTAGAGACACTGCAAAATGAAAAAAAGAATTTGCATATGGACATATTGTAGCTCAGATTTTGGGTTAGAAGAAATATTAAGCCATTTTCTTCTATGTGTAATATCCTAAGAAGATTACACTTATCATCTCAGCATGCATTCCAATGTCCATGTGATCATTCAGTGTTTCTTTTCCACACAGTATACTTGAGAACTGGTTTTAGATATAAGAGTCAAAAAGCAAGTAGAAATCTCCTTTTAACTAAGGACCTATTTGATCACATTTAAATATCATGAGCTTCTATTGACATTAATTTATTATAAAATAACTGCAACAATGAGACCAACAAATTCTTTCAACTTTGAACCTCATCGGCAAACAATACAAAAACTGATTGCTAATCAGAAACCTAAATCAAGAAACATCGGCAGCCCAGCGGTTTCTCATTGCCTGCACTGTCCATTACATGTACTTTAAGGAACCACAATATCTCAGAAGCAGGAGTTGCAGGTGATTTTAGATTATAGTTCAGATATTTGATCTATGGATAGTATGAATGTGTATATTTACAAGCAGATCTATAAATATATTTATTTTGTCTTTGGGTTTAGATTTTTTTTTTAGCAGGATTTTATTTTGATTTTATTTTTATTGTTTTTTGGGGGGCTTATGCAACTGACAATAACATAAGCAAACCCAGGTAAGCTCTCTGATACATGTGCTGACAAGGCAAGGCATGACAGGTTTATATCATCCATACCTTGGCAGTCATTACTAGACAGGCTATTCTTTTAACTAAGAAAGTCCACCTCTTCTCTTCATAGGTGCATGGATCTAAAATATATATGATTCTATATATATATAGTGTGCAAGAAGGTATAGTTAGTCCCTGATTGAGATCAGTAGGATACTGTTGTGTGGCCTGTAATCCTTCCAAGGATATTATTTATAAAATGCTTAGAAGCCAAATGAAATTGTTGTTCTATAGTTTTTTATTATTGATTTAATGCTTCAGCTAAAGGTATTCCTTTTGTTATCAAATTTGATTTCTGCACAGATTTTCTGTGCCTTTAACACTTGAATGAATATGCTCGTAAATGTGAAATTATCCTCTTTTGGGTGGAATTAAGCTACAAGTTTACATGAAGATGCATTGTTGATTGTCTTTGAAGATGTGCGCATGAACCGTTTTTTTCTGGAGAATCTGGGAAAGATCATGTTGAAAAAATTAGCAGTTAAGTTGTTTCCATAGAGCAGAACACTGTCATTTCCGAACAAAGTCTTGCCATCTACAGCTAATAGAATATTCAGTGACTGCATGTGTAATATTTATTAACGAATAGAAAAATAAATAAAATGCGAAAATGAGTGTGCATCAGTAGCCTGGTCTTCCACTGAGAGTACAAGTAGGCATCACTTCAAAGTTTCGTGATATTTTCCTCCCCCACCCCCCATCGTCTACGGCTCTTATTTTGGCAGCCTCTTTCATAACCCTTGGAAGGTCAAGTCTGGAATAACCCACACAGCACAAGTTCTTGATGTAACAATAGGGACTCCTTAAACAAGATACTACAGTGCTACTTTGTTGATGTTATTTAAGTAATAAACAAACGTTATATGCGATAATATAAAGGTGCACATAATCATACCTCTCCTAGACATGTAGCTTCTTTAAAGAATAATGTCTACTGTAAGGGCTTTATAAATGACAAAATTAGCTTTATTATATCCAAGTTATATGTACTGTAACTATCATTTTTGTAAAATTTGATTTGCCAAATTCACACACACCTTAGCACACAGAAACAGAACAAAAACATTCTCAAAAAAAAAAAGACAAGCCAAAGATTTGTTTTCTCTTACCAAATATTACTCTTTATTTTTATTATTATTATCATTAATATTATTAGCATTCTATAGTGTCGTTGTTATCATATTTTTATTTTTATTTTTTTTCCTCACACTTTTTAACCATTTGAGAAAATTTGAACTGTTAGAAATGCAGTTTGTATTACCTTCATTGTTATTAGAGTTGGTTTTGGATACAGAATATTTTGCCTTTTCTCAATGATAACCTGTTTGGCATAATTAGGTGACAGGTAGGCTCCATCTGCCTTATTTTGTTTGTTTTTTCTTTTTCTTACCACAGTGAAACTTAAAAGATTATTCATGTATAAGCATTTTTTTTTTCATTTCTTAAAGAACAATCGGAGACCATCTTACTGATTGAGCAAGTGCTTGACAGAGGGCAATGATATCGTTACGTATCCTGTTATCAGCACAACCAAGCTTTTATGTCGCTTTCATGTTTAGCTCTTTTGCGTTTGCTAATCTGAGCGTTGTACATATCTGTTTCAAATAAAAGTCTACATGAATTTATATTGTTTCCTTGAACAAATCTTTCTTAATGGTAAATGGTTCTTCAAATAACAGGATTATATATTAGATATCAGTCAGTATGAATTTCTGGCTTGCAGTGTTCTCGGTTCTTTTGTGAAGATAATACATAATGTGAGTTTGTATATGTGATTACATAGGGAGGGTGTGTGTCTCTGTCTGTCTGTCTATGGTATATAATATATATAGATAGATTGATAGATGCTCATTTAAACACGAAACATACATACATACATACATACATATAATATATATATTATATATATATTATACACACACATACACACACAAATAATAATATGTATGTATGTTTGTAGATGTATGTGTATGTGTATGTCCATATGCATATGCAAGCATGCAAATGTAGATATATGCATATGTACATGTTACATATGTTGTACATTTCATATATGTATATGTACATGTCTACATATTTATACATATGTAGACATGTACATATACATATATGAACATGTACACATACATATGTAAAACATGTACATGCATATATATATACATTTGCATGCTTGCATATGCATATGGACATACATACACATACACATACATCTACAAACATACATACATATTATATTTGTGTGTGTATGTGTGTGTGTGTGTGTGTATATATATATATATATTATATATATATATATATATTATATATATATATATATATATATATAAATGTATGAAAAAGTATAAATGAGACTGGATATATCTTCACAATACAAGAGATGTATTTTGACCAGTTTCAATTACGTCTTCATCAGAAATACATGTATTTCTGACGAAGACGTAATCGAAACCAGTCAAATACATCTCTTGTATTGTGAAGATAACCAGTCTCATTCATACCTTTTCCACATTTGTCAACATGGATACGGTTCATATATATGTGTGTATATTATATATATTATATAATATATATATATATATATATATATATATATATATATATATATATATATATATATATATATATAATGATAAATTAACTCGTGAATTTGCTGTAGTAAGAATGTAATTAAATACCAATGTCAATTCCTTAAACATTTATTTGACTCATAGAAAATTATACATATTTGGTCATACATATGTACACTCATATCTCACTTTAACATATATTTACCAGATCTTCAAATATCTTTGTCACTCTAATTATAACAGCACAAAATAAAGGCAAAATCAAATAACATATCACAAATATACAGAGTAAATATAACCCCTTAATTCATATAAAACGGTTAATTCCGCAGAAATGGGTTTCTAAAGAACAAAAAATATATATATAGAATGGAATCTTGACAAAGATCACATAACAGAGAACAACAAAGTATAAAATTATCCAACATATGATGGAAATTATTGTAATATGCAGATCATCCTGTGGAAAAAAACAACAAATGTGACCTATATGCGAGGCTACTTCAAGCCCGTTTCGAGTCACTGCTGAGCAAACACCACATTGCAATAAAATTAATGAAAGATATTCAACACTGCCACAAAGACGTGCATCCCTCTTCGAAAACGGAACATCCATCAAATGCGACCCTGTGACCATGCTAAATTTACATTAATTTAAGGTTGACCCAAGGAACAAAAAATATATAACCATCAACTTTATAAAGCACAAAACTGAACACACAAACTACTACATTCAATCACCCACAAATATACAGATAAGTAATGCATTCATTCTATATCTCTCTGCTTTCCCATCCAAGCTATTGTTCTCTATGCTAAACCTCCCTCTTTCAAATCAATAAAGAAACAATAATGATGATGATAATAATAAAATCTGATTTATGTGTTACTCCCTTATTCTAGATATCTAGGCCTTGTAACACAGCACCACATTTTATTTTCACTCTAACAAAATTCATATATATTTTTATATTTTCTCACTACCGAGCTGATGGTAATTTCACTATGTTAAGCTATTGTCTTGTGTGTCACTAAAAGTCGTGTAAAATAACAAGGAAACTGGAAAAAAAATTATGAGTAAACATGGAGAAAAATGTACTACTTCATCCCAGTTATTATTTGTATTCTTCCTCTTCTTTCTCTCTTATAAATGAAGTAATTTCTGAGACCAATCACTTCCACAGACTGAGGTCGTCCTGAATACAACAGCTACCCTATACTACAGTTACAATACTGGCAAATAACTTAAACCAAATATCACAAATTACAATCTAAACCTTACCAACAGCTTTAACTATTGTCTGGTGAAGAAAAATCTATCATTTACTTCATTTACTAGGAGGAAGTTACAATAAATTACCTGTCAAATGCTCAAGACAATCATTTCAGATCGAAGTAATCAAATGTGGTTCACTCTTATTCATTATAATAGAGATAAGATTCAATACTTGAAAATCATGATCAAAGGTGCCTAAGAAATCAATGAACTAATTCCTATGAGCCTTACATTAAAAGCAACTGTCGAGTCGCTTAAAGGGGCCCTTCGCTAGTTAAAAAACTGGCAATATTCAAGAAAGAGTGCACAATAAATGGACAATGTGGTCCACATCTAGTTTTTTGACAATTAATGAAAAAAAGTATGGGCTTTAGCAGTGCTGTGACTCCAAAAGCTTTATCTATCTAGTATGTAATATCAACAGAGAATGCAGGCTAATAATCTAAGCTTTATGGCTAATAAAAATGGCAAAGCCACTGCCTAGTCCATCATACTGATGTTAAAGATATTTGTGAAATTGGAGTTCACACATTTAAACAATGCCTTCACTTATATCCAAAATGAGTGAGAAACTCGGGGGAAAAGACAAATGGACTAGCTCCCCAGTCCAATACACTATCCAAAAAACTATTAAAGGCACAATTATGCTGAATACAAAGCTGAAAAAGGTAAGATCATTGGCAGTCAAATCCCAGTCTAAATAAACAGAGAATTCCTCATATATCTTAACTGCACCATTAAGGAAACCCATTTTTACCACTGCTCACAGGATAACTCAGAACCAAAAGATGACTGATAAATCAAATTGATTGGTGAGGCACCACTTTATGACACATGGCATCCCCCACAAAGCCCAAATGAAGATTTGTTCTCAAAAGAAAAATAACACGCCATTGAAATTACTTCAAAACTGCAAGTAGAACAGCAAATGATTTTTTTCCTCATACTTTTTCGAGCTTTAAATCTGCTTTTACCCACAATTTTCGGGGAACAAACTGTTCTCACAACACTTGCCATCATCACCAAAGCAATCTCTTTCACAAATTTAGTGACTTGAGACTCTCCTGAAAAAGGAAAAGAAAATCACTCAATAGGCCTACGTCTGTTTGCAAAGAGATGCATTACTTCTTATCAACCTTTGAAACATAGCTCTATTTTTATCTTCAATCACAATATCTATATCTAGCATCTTAATGAAAGATTCTAGCATTAATCAGCATTACTTGCATGATTTACGATAGAAAAACAAAATGGCAGAAATCGAAACGGCAAAAGTCACTTCGAAGAATTTTTTTTACTGAAATGTTAACTTTGAGAACTCTTCAATAAATTATGCACACTAAATTATACATGCATATAAGATAAACATCATATTAGTATTTAATAATCAGGAAGAGTAAGCTACAACTGCTCTAATTTTTGTATGAAAAGAAAAGAGTAACCAAGAAGAAAAACATATTTGACCTAGTGCTAAATTTTGGAGGTTTTAAGAAAATATATGATAAATATCACTCTTCTGTTTGACTAGCTACCACTTTCTCCATTGGCAGAGCTGACTAGTTCATTTTTTCCCACTCCCTTTCTTTCTTGCAGCAGAGTTTATTTGAAGGGATCATCTGACAAAAAAATACATCGATCACTAAGATCATGAACAACGTCACACAATCAAGGGGTAAGAACTCCCAAAAATTAACTTTCCTGCGTTATTCATCTACTGGAAAAATCCAAAGTGAATCCTATGACGCATCAAGTAAATGCTGCCGCTAGGAGCAAATCCATCTACAAACACAGCTGTTTTCTTCTCAATGTGGTCTCTAGAGCAAACACCTTTCAATTTCATCTTCAACATTAGCAGATACTAAATATGAGTTTCACAGTATCTGTATAGTAACATAAGGACATAATATATAATTGTTAGTGGTGACTGGACCTCTACAAACAATCACCGTTTTAGCTTATGAGGAGGCTTTTTTTTATTATATTCAACCTTGATGAAACAGCACAGCACATGAAACCTATGTACCAGTAATATTATCCAATATACAGATGGTTATATGACAGACAAACAAAAGAACAAGGAAATGGAGAAGAGAGTTGTCCACTTTCACAATACCCAAGCAACAAAAGTAAAATCAAAGAGTTATGCTGTCACCTGTCATATTAAAGAAGAAATGTCAAAAAGTACCACACAATATCAGATACCTGTTGAAGCACCCACTCACAACTCAAGGTAGGTGTGAGTTTATCAGTGGTGAGCAGAGGACAGCTCTTTCTTAACACTCTGGTGAAAAAATTATTTGGATACCTTCACAAAATAATCAGAACTTTATGAGAACCTTTAACCATTTCTTATCATCAACCACAGATTTTTTTATTTTCTATAAGATATACTATGTAAAAAAAAAAAAAAAAAAAAAAAAGTATATGAAAGAAGGTTACCTAAATTACCTATTATAAATAAGAGAGGAAAATAAGAAAAAAAAAATCATTTCATGCCAGCTGTGATGCCGAACACTAATAGTTCCTCTTCCGAAATGCCATTCCTTCTTCTACAGCTACTTATTGTCCAACATGACTTGAAATTTGCTTTACATCTTTTGAGATGGTAGCACCTTTTCATATTATGTTTTACTAATCCAATATACAACAAAATATAATTCCTATAAATATGAATTCATATACTCTAAAAAATATATCACCTGTTCAGCCTGCCAGACTGGTACAAAATTACAGTTGCTGAATCTTTCTCATTTAAATCCATAAATGAAGCTGGCACATCTTTCCAGTGAATTTATACAATGCCATACCAATTCTTCCTTGACAGAGTAAAGCTTCATACTGACAGTCAGTTCATCTAAATTCACAATAATGCATAAGACCCATTCGCACCTTGGGTCCTTCAAACATGGCTAGAACGCAGAGCAACAATTGTACCGCTAAAAGCTCTTCCCACCAGATCAACACCTCTTTCCTTCTCTATCTATCTCTTTCTTTCTTTCGGTCACTCTATATCTCTATCAACTGTGCGTCTTGTTGAAAAAAGAAGAAAAAAAAAAAAATGCAAAACCTACACAGCCTCTACACATACCCGAAAACATCTTAAACGCAAAGGCAAATCTGTTCCTTAAGGACAATCAACTAAAGTAAAAAGAAATATCACAAACACAAAATCACTCCCTATAATAGGCAATGCACTTTTAAGTCTTATTCCAATTTAGTATCTTGCTTAAGGCCTAAGAAATGTGACAGGATTATGAGCATTCAGGTTACAGCCGATAAAAAAAAAAATTCAGAAATTGGAAAAAAAATAGTAATAATAATAATCATCATCATAATAAAACAAGAAAAGTAAGAGGGCCACTTCTGTAAAACAAAATCATAACTAAAATCAGAACTTTACAGTATTTCTGAAATAGAATTAATATCTAATTAACAATGATATCAATATTAGCATTAATAGTGAACATAATCTGAACATAAAATTATCAATACTAACAATAGTAACAATAGTAACAATATCCATATCAATATCAACTGTAATATCAACACCAATAAAATTATCAGTATTAATATTCAACCCATAAAGCATTCCTTCGAGATATACTGGTAAATAAATAAACAAAACAAAAAATAAAGCAGAAAAAAATATACAAACAAATAAAAAAGATGAACAAAAGAAATTTACCTCATTCAGTAATGATACAAAGGTAATTAAAACCCACAAGACACTAGTATTGTAAAAGGTCAGCCCCAAAATAAGCAAAAACAGAAAAAAAAGAAAAAGAAAGAAAAAAAGAAGAGAAAGAAAGAAAGAATGAAAAATAAAGAAAGAGAAAGAAAGGAAAAAAAAAATAAAGAAAAAGAAAGACAGAAAGAAAGAAAAAAACAAAAAGAAAGAAAGAAGAAAGAAAGAAAAAGAAAAGAAAGAAAGAAAGAAAGAAAAGCCAAGATGAGGGTTTCAATAGAGAGACCCAAAACAAGAAAGAAAGAGGAGGAAAAAACAGAGGGAAGAAAGGTAAAAGCAAGGAAATTTAAAGAAGAAAATCCTGATTACATTAATTCCTTGGAAGATGAGGATTTCAATGGAGACTGGAGCTGATCCCCGCTGGGAGATTATCTATGTGGTCTGATCCGTCAGAATAAGTCTTTGGCAGGGTCGTGTCTGAATGCGTGTGCAGTGGCGTGCGTCCACCGGTTTGTATGTCTGAGAATTTGCGAGTATGTATGTGTGTTTCCTTTACGTGTGTGAAACATCATACCTAAAGATTGAAACTCTTCACCATAATAGACTCGTTTTCACACTTTTCAGATCAAGAAAAAAAATCACATATTCAATTGTATATAATTAGTATATGTATGTATATATGTGTGTATGTATGTATTATGTATATATATATATATATATATATACTATATATATATATATATATATACTATATATATATATGTATATATATGTATATATATGTATATATGTATGTATATGTATGTATGTATGTATGTATATATGTATGTATGTATGTATGTATGTATGTATGTATGTATGTATGTATGTATGTATGTATGTATGTATGTATGTATGTATGTATATGTATATATATATATATATATATATATATATATATATATATATATATATATATATATATATATATATATATATATCTTTCATTATGAATGTTCTTTATTACAAAGGTTGCTCCTATATTTTAACACTTACATGGTTCTTTTTTTCAATCACATACAATATCATCATTACACACAATAAGTAGTCATGGAATGCGAAGATCAGATGCTGTCAGGTCTCGGACCTCAGCACAGGACAATAAACCCCAATCCATACGATGCGTACACTTCAGATCAATTCAGCAAGCTTGAGACATCCCACATTTTCATAACTCGATCTTGCCCTGAAAGAAACAAGGGGAAAGGTTGAAATTATAATGGCATTTGATGCATATTCTAGGCTGCTTGAGACTCTTGCTATTCTTTACAGAACGTCCACTCATTATATTCAAGCTACAGTTGTGGCAGGTATACATGGACTATGTAGGCATTTGATAGCGTTTCCCTCTTTTGTGTGTGTTCCACATAAAATAACTTTATATTTCTGCAAGATCTGTTTTGTGAATATTAAAGAAAATACATATATTTTAATATAACAAATATGATATAAGATGAATAATAGTTAGTTTACAAAATATTTAATAATATTATTAAATAAGAAAAAGAATTAAGTGTACCTTTGCCTTCAGTGTTTCCTTTTCCTTGAACAGAATATGACTAAAAAGTTGCACAAATTTACAATTCTAGAACTAATTTTAAAAATTGCCAGCTCCTTCTGGCTCAATACTCTTCAAGAAAGAATTATTGCATGTTCAGTAAACCAGGAAGTGGCAAAATCTGCCATATTCATTACTTTTTTTGTATAGTTCCCACATTTGTAACTGGTAGACCATATGTGTATTTATATCCATATAAATATTCATAATCTTGTTATACGAGCGCAATTTAACTGCTGATTCTAATGTTCATTTTAAGGTTTCCTTGACCTTTCAGACCTCAGGATGGCATGGCAAGGTTTCCATTACTCAATTTCTTGTATCTAAATAATCTTTATAATTCTTATAGTCACTTTCAAGCAAAATATAGATATATATGTTTGAATTTCTATGGCATAGCATTTACTGCATATTTTGTACGACAAAAAAAGACATCATACATATGGCTTCCCCTAAAAGTCAGAGTTTTGAGGAGTTTGAGTAGTCACAATGTTCCACATGTGATTTGATATTCTTTTAAGTGCAACATTTTATGAAACATGAATGTCGACCTTAGATATTGCATAATAAACAATCCTCCTTATCAGAATTTTTTTACCTAATGTTCTCTGCAAATCTTGATGTCATTTTTGGGGGTCCAATTGCATATTACAGACCTCTTACAAGTCGTCATTATAAACAACCTATTAAGCAATTGGGTAATTTGACAGCATTCATAAATTCCACATGCAAGCTGTGCAGAGATGATGCATCAGGTGAGACATCAAGCCTACCAAAATGTGGGATATTAGATACAGTGACTTTCGTACTGTGGTACAAAATGTTTCACACAAATTGTGCACCGATACTTTTGTGATCCAGCGTACATAAGAGAATACAAGAGTGGTAGCAAATAGACAATATGTGATACGAATTACAAATACAGTAGAAAGTAGTGAAAAAATTATCCATATGTGAAAGCCCTTCAATCCAAAAATAAGCAAAACATCACCAATAACTGACACCAATGACCAAACTCAAAACCACAAGCATACACACCAACAGTGAGGAGAAGACCTGCTTCCTCATCTAAGTCCATACAGACAATGTTGTGCTTCACCTCGTGAAACTTGGCAAGTGATGCCCGCCTGAAAGTAGAAAAGAAACACAATAACATTAGCCTTACCTCTAAATACATGCTTTAGCCCAAATACCAATGAAAATCTCACTATTACTCTCACAAGGTTAAAATAATATCTTACTTTTCTCCACTAACACTTTGCATGAAAGGGAAAAAAGTGTAAATATTAAATTCAGTTCAAGCATGTTCAAATACAGAGGAAACACTGTAAAAAAAAATCTTTTTATTCATTTCATCATTTAAGATCTTACAAGATTTACATACTTAACAAATAAACTGCATATACACAAATCAAAATTATATGAAAATTTCCCTCTACATCTAGAACCACCATAATCATTAGGAACTACTTACTCCTGATCAGAAATGGTGGAGTGGCAATTATCACATACTCGAACATCAAACTCGAATCCCATGACTGGGATAGTAGAACGCTTGCTGCTGCAACTGTCGCACACAGCCTTACCACATTTTCTGAAAGTAATCGATAACCAATGACAATCACAGATTTACACTTGATTCTCTTTACTACTCGGCTCAACTGTCTTCCCTTTGATGACACAAAGCTTAATGTTAATCTGGCATGCATCAAGAATCTGATTTTACTTAAAATGTTATGTACTATATAAACAATACTGGGTGTATCACAGGAAGATCAAACTCTGATAAGAATAAAAACATAAACAAGTAAAACTACAACAGTTCTACGACGACTATAAATTCCTTTTAAATGGAAACAATGAACTAGGGAATCCAATATCCTCTTGTATCCTCTTGTGATTCATTAGCCATTTCATCATGTTACAAGACAGAACAAGTTAATCACTACAATCTGGATGACATGGCCATCACGTCATAGAAAAATCTGGCTTGAGGGGCTGGAGAAAATTTGGCTGAGGGTTGGGCTGACAGGAACTTGCCATCATGAAAATTTCAGCTGAAGGCCAGGATGACAGGAATTACGCTACATGAGTGTGATACAACTCAGTGGGCATTTCCATCAATAAAAGTGTGTGGAATGTACTATCTGTGAGCCACGACTGGAAGAGCACTAATTCCAGGGAGGATGCCATTTCCATGTTCAGGATTCTGTTCCAGGCCACTATGACCAGTGGCACTGGTTGTACTACAGAAAATTAAATGTTATAAATAAATTTAAAAATCACACAAATAAGTTTAACTTATTGTTATTATTATTGTACCGAGTTATGTACCATCTTGAGATGATATGGAGTCTGTACAAGAAAAACAGTCTATTACCATCTGGATAAAGCAAATGAAATAACAAATACAGACATAGGAAAATGACAAAAAAAAAAAAAAATGCATATGCAGAAAAAGAGAAAATACCATTCCAAAGGGGAGGCCACAACAGGCTGCTCAAGTAAGCCAAATGCCTGTATTTTGGGCCATGTGACGGCAGTGAAGCATCTGGATCCAAGGGGTTAAGAGCCCACAGGTTAGTGAAGAAAACAACAACAAACCTGCAGTGGTGTTGCCGCAGTCCAATTTGTTTCTGGTCCATCATGGCACGGATATTCCAGAAGAAGGGACGGTCACAGTACTGGCAAGAATCAGCTTCTATCCACTCTGGAGTCTGAAACAATATAGCATTTCTTTAGGGCTGGATCCAGATCTTAGTTTGGGATAAAAAAAAGGGAGTTAAAAGTAGGAAGATTTCATTTCCACTTCACAAACAACAAAAACATCCTCACCTCTTGTCTGTTAGCCTTCATATCCCAGAATACGACAGTAGCATCTTCTCCACCTGAGATCAGCTGGTGACTTACGGAGCCATAGACAAGCGATGATACTTTATTCCTATGAAAAAAGAAAGAGAAGTTACAATCCCATGGAAAAGTAAACTAAAACTAAAATACATCAATAAATATCAACTACTGCAAGACCTAAAAAAAATGTCAGTAACAATCACAGTGTTTAGTAGTTTCTTTATTTGTTTTATCCATCAACCACCTCCAACTCTAAAGCAAGTGAACACATCCGCCTTATCTTTAAATATCAAATCAAAGAAAAGAAAAATACCAACAACACATTACAATATGACTCCCTCTAAGGAGAGAGAGAGATACACAGAGAAAACCCATACAGAAAAAAGTTTAAGTACAGATACATCAGCTATCCTTTAAATCTTTCATTCACACTCTATACTTTATTCTTTAAAAAGAATCACCCCCAGTCTTTCAAAATCACTTCAACACCAGAGAACTTTACACTGAGGAACCACCATTCTTACGTGTGTCCTTGCAGCTCGAAGGCCGTTCCTTTTCCGCCTCCAATGTCCCACACAATGACTGACTGATCATAGGAACCTGAGAACAGGAGCTGTCTGTCCACATCCCAGGCTAGTGATCTAATGGAACCATTGTGACCCTGTTGGAAAACAAAACCTTGGGCTTAATGATTGTGATGCTGCTGATTAATAATAATAACTGATGATGATGATGGTGGTGATGATGATGGTGATGATTATGATGATAGTGATAATGATGGTGATAGTGATGGTGATGGTGATGATGATGATTATGATAAATTACAATAAAAACAATAACAATAATATGAAGATGAAGATGTTTATTTATCTAATATGATGATGAACATGAAGAAATTACCTTAAGTACAGTAATAACTTGCGGCCCACTCTCCTCCAACTTGAGCATTGTAATCTGTCCGCTGTAATCACCCACAAACACGTGTTTACTCTTGTAGTCGTACTGCAGGGCCGTACACCAGCCAGAGGACTGGTGCCCTCCTAGTCGACGCCCACTCTCTGTGCAGTGATACACAAAGAACTTGTCTCGCGCCACTGAGAGTACCCATTCCGCAGACGGGCAGAAGATGACGCCTGTCACTCGATTCTGGTGGCTTAGGTAATCACGCTTGTGTCTGATGCTGTTGTAGTCTGTGGCCACCTCAAATTCCTGGAAAGACGAGGGTGGGACGGGACTGAAAATCATGCAAGTCATAAGATCCTTTTAAATTATCAATATAAAGATGAAAATAATAATAATAATAATAATAATAATAATAATAATAATAATAATAATAATATATAATGATAATATTAATAAAATAATATTGGCAATAGACTCATGACATATCAGATGATTTAAATAATACATAACTGAGTAATAATTTGCATTTCCCTCATTATTCACATTTATAAATAACAACCTAATCAACTTTTTTCTTGTTTTTACAAAGATTCTTTTCTATTTTTCATTATAATTTGTATTTCAGCACCATTATAATGATCATAATGTCAGTAATAATACCATTAGTATCGATACCATTAGCATTAGGAAAAAAAATTGAAGGAATGAGTTAATCACGTGAGGTCAACGTAAGCCCAACTCACCGACGCCTTTTTGACCAAGCACTTATTGAGCCAACTGTGTGCAACAAAATTCAAAAAAACTACTCAGGAAAAGCACATCTTGCCACAGTCAAGATGTTATTAATTGTGAGGATTATTCAAACTTATTAATGTATTTCCCATTCTCACAAATATCAGTGGTGAATGACAATTTTCTATAATTTATTATTGTTGTGTTATTCTTCATACAAATACTTGCTCTTTACCATTACATTGGGTTTTCTGCATAAATTATGAAAAAAAATATCCTTTACAATACTGACACTAACCACTGTAAAATAATCAGTAGCTACTTCCATTCACAAAAGTGTGCGTGGCATGTATTCTCGACATCTGGGCTGATTGGGTTAAAATTCAATTTCCAAATTTCTATATCACAATTCTATATTTAAAACTCCATTGTATTAAACAGCAAGAAGTCGATGTTATCAATTAGGATGAGTAAAACCTTCTTCCTTAATTCCACAATCTGGCAGGAAACTGAAGTAAATTAAGCGCATAAAGTATGTACAAAGTGTAGGCATCTACCATTTTCCTCCTTGCATCTAAAACCTTCCCTAAAACCTATACAAGAAAAAAATACATTCCTGAGCATTGACAGAAATAAATAAACATGCCTAGCACTTACCGTGACTGTACCATTGTCGAGACCAATGAACATGCGTCTGTTATCAGGCGTGTAGTGGAAACAACTGGGTATCGAAGGCAAAAAGTGGCAAACACTTGGCCAATACTGGCCAGAGTCCCGTCGCTGCCAGATGCGTACTGACCTACAAGCAAACAAACAATTAGGCCTCTAAAAGGAAAAATTGTTTTAATGAAATCGAAAGCAAAGAAAAAAATTAATAAAAGATGAACAACGGCTGGCAATGCATTATCCTTAAAGTACGTTTCTAAAACTCAGAGGCACCCTCAATATCATTCAGAGCCCATCATCACCGAAGCTGCATGCATACATACGCGGTCTTTCTTTTTTTCCTTATCTTTCCTCTTCTTTTCTTTCCTTTAACATAGATGGTTCTGGATATCTGGAAGGCCCCACTGCCTCCCGGGGTATAATCATACAGCTAATCTAAATTGATAATTGGCAACAATATTTGATTTTATTTGTGTAATTGTATTTCTTCTTTTAAAGTTTACAGTTTCGGTGACTAATTTTGTTTCTCATACACCATTGATTCCATTAATACTGGCAAATGTGATTGGAAAATTTAATTTGTAGTCAAATATTAATACTTTCACTACTACTACTTATTAATATCATCATTAACAGCTTTTATCATCATCATTATCATTATCATTAGTAACATTTTCAAAATCAATATATGAATACTGATGTAAGTATTCACATCAATATCATTATTATTACTATTATCATCACTACCATCATCACATCACTATAATCATTATCATCATGATAATCAATATTGCTATGAACATTACTTTTAAAATAATTTTCATTATGATCATTATTAGTATAATGATTATTACGGTTGTCATCATCATTACAATGGTTATCATGAACATCATCATAACTAATATCATGATCATTCTAACCACAATCATCATTATTCGATCACCGTCACTGTTGTCATAACGCAAAATACAATAATCCTTAAAGCCGCATTCCCCCCACCCCCATTAAAAAAAAAGGAATACGATAAACAAGTGAGACTAATCCGACCAAGTAGCCTTGTTTACTTGACACTTGTGAAACCGTCTCCAAAATACAAACAAATAAATAAATAAATAAAAATAAGTAAAAAATAAATATAAATAAAGATTCATAAAATTCAATAAAGATAAACTAAAAAAATTCAACAGATATATAAAAATAAAGACAAATAAATACACATATAAAATAAATAAAACAATAAAAATAAGAAAACAAGCCCACAGTGATCAGTGGACGTATCGAAGCACTCCCGACGTCAAGAGATTAAAAACTCGTGACTTTTTCTGTGATATTTTAAGACGATGTAACCCTAGAGCCAAAAAATGCTGAAAATCTAACAAGTCATCTAACAAGCCATATTCAAAACAAATTTAAAAACTATAATTTACTGATAATATGTACCGATATCTTTAATCAGGCCTTGGGGTATCAGCGACAAGCAATTCTCCTGAAAATAAGAGCAAACGGGAAACCTTTCCAAATTCTGTAGCAGAAAGAAGACAGAAGGAATCCTAGTCAAGATTGATGATAACACAAAAATAATTATAATAATGATAACACTAACAATATTAATAATAAAAATAATAATCATTATTATCATCATTAATAGTCATGATGATAACAAACTTAATAAAAAAAAATAATCAAAATAATAACAAACCTAAAAATAAGGAAAAAAATAAAAAATAAAAATAAAATAAAAAATAATAAAAAATACCTTAATAGAAATAAAAATAAAAATAACAATACTGATACTCATAATAATAATAACAAGGAGGTAGGGATACCTCAGTAGTTGCTACCGACGATTTTCAATCAGACAAGACTAGTGCACCAGGAGAGCGTCACCATTTAATCTGGGTACTCTATATGGGACCTAGATTTTTTTATATATATTTTTTCTGGTTCGTATGATTATGAAGCTGTTACGTCTCGAGTTTGTTTCATTGGCGAACAAATACCCCAAATTAGAATATAAAATTTTAATATTTCTTATTTGGTGCTCCATACCTTCAGGCTGACTTGTATCACATTAAATGGCCAAAGTCGCTGAGAAAGACATCCTTCCCTTATCATCTAGATCTTGTACTGATAGTTTTTTGATATTCCATTTATTAGTCTCAATATTTGATATTGAAATTTCAAAAACCTAAAAAACATTTTATTGTTTTCAAAGAATAAAAAATAAATATACATTTTCTCAGTACCAAAAATCACATACTCTATATGCTACAAAATGTGACATAAACGAATGAACCCTACCAGTATTTCAAAAATGATACGCAAAAAAAAATAATAATAATAAAAAAAAGAGAGAGAAATGGCTGTTTGAATACTTATGCAGGATACTCGCATATTTATACTGAAAGGTAAGCCACATCAGCCTTTAAAATGCTCCTGTAAGGTAGTCTAGCATTCCCATTGTCGTCTTGTGCGTTCTCTGCTGATTCCTTGTTACTTCATAATCTTGAAGTCTGATGGATTCCTTGATGAGGAAATTTCCCCCGCACAAATGCTGGAGGAAACCGGCAGATTTTCCGAAGTTATGCTCCAGCAAGACCACACTTGCCAGAAACACGACGCGGAACTTGCCAGGAAACTTCCTTTTGCTGATCTTACTCCAGATCTTGCTGTGCAGGGGCATTTGCATTCTGCAAGCTCCCTTCAGGCATCGGGACAGAAGGCCAGGCGAATTCTCTGTAGATACCTTTCACGTACTCGAGCTTCTGACACGAAATCTTGGTGAGGTGAGAGATTCTTGGTGCTGTGGAGTGGAGCATCTTCTGTCCAAGTGATATTCATTCACACACGTGGGGTATCAAAAAAGGCCACTGTGTCTTTACTTTTCATCATTTTGCCACAATGTACAGCAGTACTGCCAAATCACTTTTTTTTTTTCCTTCT
>NW_020869103.1:92333-94833 GCF_003789085.1 Penaeus vannamei | reverse complement strand
GACTCATAGGGTTTTGGGCATAAGTAAAATGCATTATGTTTAGTTCTTTTTACTTTGTTTACTTAGTTTGTTGCTATGTACGTTTTTGACTGAGACAGATTTTACCTCTTCGTCTCTTAGCACGAGTTTGTATTATCAAAAATGCTTTTTTTATTGTTTTCCAGCGCATTCAGAGAGTTTGGACTTTGATTTTGGCTTCTTCATATTCCCTTTATCTTGTAAGAGAGAGAGAGAAAAAAAAAAGAACTTCCATTTTCGTTTTTCGTTTTTTTTTTTTTTTTTTGCTCTCTCTCTCCATTAGCTAACACATTTTTTTATTTATTTTTTTCTTTTTTTTTTTTTTTTTTTTTTTTTTTTTTTTTGCATCGGTTCGAATGTCGTTCCTAAAAGCTTTCCATTCGCCATGTTGTCAAATCCATTCGAGAGATTTTGCAAGGAATATCCCCTTTGCATAACGAACTTCGAGCATGAATCTCGATTTGTATTTTCATGAACCCCCCTCCCCCCCCCCCTCTCCCCCTCCCCCACCCCCCAGTAACCTCCTCTGTCGCAGATGTATCATTTAAAAATAAATTATCTTTTCGTGTAAATAATAGGTATCTATTGCATATCAATGTGTATTATTTTTCTACCTTTCTATTTATTTGTTGCATTCTCATATGTGAATAATAGGTTGGTATTTTAATGAGCTGATTAATATTGATAATATAGCTTAATGGGCTATGCTAAGGACAATGAACTTATCTATAATGATATTTTGTTAATGTTTTGTCTACATTAACATAACTTAATAATATTAAAATAATTTGTTAACGTTTTTTCCTCCACTCGAATAACTTCATAACTTGAAAGTAATCATGAAAGACAAAAATAATAAATAGATAAATAAAAAATAATAAATGATAGATATAAACAAGTTAGTTAATAAAATAAAAAGCAAAGTAAAAGAAATAAAAAAATCTTTGAGGCTTCGACACACCAGCGCCATGGAACAGGACTCAATAAATTATTCAAATTATAATGAAGCCTTGAATCTTAAGCGCTCTCTTTAATCATTTAAGTTTTTTTTTTTTTTTTCGTTGCTCATTTGTACCTTGTTCTTGCCTTCTGTTTTCTTTTTGTTTTATTTTATATACCTTTTTACCGTACCTTATTTTTTACATTTTTTTTACGTTGCTTATTCGTACCTTAATTTTTGTTTCTTTGTGAGTTATCGTTTCTCCCCTTCTGTTTACATTCCTTAACAGCTGATGCAATGCAGCCTTGATAAAACTGATAATAGAGATGATGAAAATAATGGCGAATACACCAATAATCGTATCTCCGTTTCATCACCGTCATTGCCACCGCCGTCATCAAAAATACATCGAAAAAGGAACATCAAAGCTTCGATCGATGTGACCTTCCCTTCCGAGCCGCGTCTGGCAACAGATTTTACAACCGTCAGCTGACTGCTTTTATACCGGTCATGCTATACGTCTGTCTTGGCGAACAGGATTAGAAGGTTGTCTTTTAATATGTATTTTTTGGTGTAGTTTATCCTTTTCATGATAGTTGTCGAGTTGGAATTGTGGTTTGAGGAAAAGTGGGGGAAATATTCTGTTTTTTTTAGGCCGAGGTTAGCGCAAGCGAGCGGGTTTCTGCTAGATTTGACTTTCTCTCTGCAGGTCGAAGAGGAATGCACCTCAGTCTCTTTGTTTTATCGTTGGGAATTTTCCCATTTCTGCATTTTCGTCATTGCTGTTGTTTTATCGTGTTCAAAAGTCGTTTACATTACCACAGCTGCTTTCGTAATTGTAAGTATTTCGAAACCATATCTAGCGCCACCTGTGCAAGTTGCTCGTGGGATCCGATCGTCCTTGGCAACTACAGATAGAACAGTACGTGGAATCCGATTAAATATTTGTCAAGGATTTCGTATTTCTTCTGTATTTTAGCATGTGATAAGTTCTTAAGTTTTATTATCAGATGATAATAGTCTGTGCAAGTGTGGGGGTGGTTTCGCAAAGATATTTTTAAACATATTTAACAATGAACAGATTTCACAGTATGATCGATGCTTTATTTTAAGGAAAGGTTATTTAATCTGCAGTACATAAAAGAAAGGTATATTGTACATACATCATTATATCACATAGCATTCACATACACGTACGTACACTACACACACATATCTTGTCATTCCACAACATATCACTACACCGCAGATCGTAGGCCTCTTCCAAACCCTAATTTAGATTATTATATCAATGGCACCCTTACCTGATTGGACGCCCTCCCTAATCAAGCGCCGTCCAACCTTGACCCACGGAGGCGATTAATCACCTTTTGACACCTGCGTTTGACCTCTCGAGATGTGAACCCGGGGCTTCGAGATTCGGAGTCATGTGCTTTGACCACTTCACCACCGCGGCAGTCATATACACATGTGTGTAAATGAATCAATAAATAAATTCACACACACACATATATATGTATATAACGCGATAAAGCACGTTAG
>NW_020869103.1:87333-89833 GCF_003789085.1 Penaeus vannamei | reverse complement strand
GTGTGTGTGTGTGTGTGTGTGTGTGTGTGTGTGTGTATATATATATATATATATTATATATATATATATATATATAACACACACACACACACACACACACACACACACACACACACACACACACACAACACTATATATACTATATATATATATATATATATATATATATATATATATATATATATATATATAAGCATGTACGTGCTTGCGTGCTCAGAGAAGAAATTAATACCTTAGAGCCCGTCCCTTGACAGACACAAAAAGAAGGAGGATTTGTACCCCACAAGACATCGGGACAAACGCAGAACATGACAATAACATGATTGAGAAGCTTTTTTGGTGAACATGATGCTAACACGAAGAGCTGTCTGCCTTCTTTACTAACAACAGGAAAGGTTAAGAAAAGTTATTAGTTATTTTTTTAGGAAATAGAGTGATGATGGATTTATCGAAAATAATGTGTATCAGTTTAGTAAACAAACAATGATTTAATTACAGTTTCTAGTGAAATGAAACTGATTGGATAAATAATCTAAGGAACAAAGGAATGGAGTAGAAACGAATAATAACATTAAAGACAATAACAATCTTAGAATAGGAAATACAACCTTCATAATAGAAAAAGAAAGTGGCTATGGCTGAACAACGACAAAGTACTCATAATACAGATAGGCCTAGGTATCATAAACCGTATATATCTATATACTTATATCTATATCTATCTCTCTGTTCTCTCTCTCTCTATATATATATATATATATATATATATATATATATATATATATATATATATATACATACATATATATAATACTTAAACTGTATACATACAAACATAAACAAACAAACACACGCACAAACACGCAAGCTTGAGCACCCAAACAAACCGGGGTAGAAAAAAAAGCACAGCGCATGGCACAAGACCCCCGAGTAGTGTCATTCCCAACACAAAGAAGAGACCAGACCACGAGAAGGAGCTCCCACACGCACGCTTTCTCTCCCACACACACTCCTGCGCCCACACTCATGCCACTCCGTTCACAGTCGTTGTCGGAATTTGTCGCCACAGTTAAGGTTGGAGGTTATGATGCTTCTGTGGGGGCGTGGGGGCTTTTCTCGGGGGCGGGGGCGGGGGTGGGGTGGGGTTGTATGGGTCGGGTTGGTAAGAAATGGTGTTTATGGGGTAAGGGTGTTTTTTTTTTTTTTTTTTTTACTGTTCTTAATATGGCTATTTTCTTTCGTGTGTTCTAGGAGTTATTATTTTTGTTGAGAGTTTTGTGGTTATTGATAATCTATTGGAAACATTATGTTATTTTTTTTCCTATTCTGATAATTATGACTTAAGAGTAATGATATAAAGATAGCATTAACATTAACAATCATAACATGGACTATTCTATGAAACTAAATCATTATCATAATAACACACAAGATATTATCATTACCATCCCTGTTATTACTATCAAGCAACATGATATGAACAATAACAATAACAAATATGCTTTTTCTTATTTTATTTCTTAATCATCTTTGTCTTGTAACAATCAACATCGTTACTGTTATTATTACGAGGTAAAACTACTTCACTTTCAACACACTTGCAATGAATTCTGAAGTCTACGTCAAGAAATTCCTGCTTTAAATATTCATACAAAGAATTACATTCGGGACATTTCCGATGTCACGAATACTTATATATCTTTTTCTTCTTCTCCTTACTTAGCATAATGGCAGTAATTTCTTTTTTTCGGTAATTTTTTTCAGAAATATCTTCGCATACCAGACGATTTTTGTATCGATGGATTCCTCTCACTCTCTGCTATCCAAATATATCGACATTATGGTGCGGAAACCCCTTCACTATTAGCCACAATTTTGGTCCTTATAGCAGGGGAGGGTATGAAAAGTACCCGGAAATTTTAGGGGTAAAATAGGAATAACAAACAGCGTTAATAGCTCTTCTGAAAAATTATTAATGGCAGGGTAGAGCGTGCGACCAATGTCCGATGCCAAGTTTATCCTGACGTACTTTCGTGGGGGATTGGGGGTTGGGGGGTAGGAGGGGGCACAGTCCCATATATCCACCAGTAAAGCGCGATATATTCCTGATATTAAATTATTAATTTGACCCCGCAATTTCCCTGGCACCTTTCATGACCCTCCCCTGCTATCTTGGCCAAGAATGTGTGGGATTTCGGTAGAGGTCTGCGGCATAATTCCTACATATATGTGTACCAGAGGGTGAGAGGAATACATCGCTAACAAAATGGTCGGTTTTGGGAAGGTACGGAGAAAAAATTGCCTGTGTTTCTTGTCCATGATATCTTCATTTATACACGAGCACGAAAAATTGCACACACAAGCACGAGAAATTGCACACACAAGCACGAGAAATTGCACGAGAAATGCACACACAAGCACGAGAAATTGCATATACAAGCACGAGAAATTGCACACACAAGCACGAGAAATTGCACACACAAGCACGAGAAACTGCAAT
>NW_020869103.1:72333-77333 GCF_003789085.1 Penaeus vannamei | reverse complement strand
ATATTTTTCTTTTTTTTAATTGTTTATTTTTGTTTGGGGGGGGGAGTGGCTTTAAAGATCTTGAAACGATTTTTTTTTTTTTTTTTTTATTAATTTATTTTTGGTATGACTTGAAAGCGCTTGAAACGTCTTCTTTTTTGTGATTTTAAAGTTTTTGAGACTTTTTTATTAATTTTTTTAGTTTTTTTTTTAATTTTTTATTTATTTATTTGTTTTTTATTATTATTTTTTGGGGGGGGGGGGGATGGCTTGAAAGCGCTTGAAACGATATATATATTTTTTTATTATTATTATTATTTATTTTTGGTATGACTTGAAAGCGCTTGAAACGATTTTTTTTTATTTATTATTATTATTATTTTTTTTTTTGGTATGTCTTGAAAGCGATGGAAACGATTTTTTATATTTTTTTTATTTTTTTTTTTATTTTTGGTATGTCTTGAAAGCGATTGAAACGATTTTTTTTATTTTTTTTATTTTTTTATTTTTGGTATGTCTTGAAAGCGCTTGAAACGATTTTTTTTTTATTTTTTTTATTATTTATTTTTTTGGTATGACTTAGAAGGAAAAATGGAAGGAGGAGGAGAAGGAGAAGGAAAAAGAAGAGGAGAAAGGAGAAGAAAAAATCGAAGAAGGAGAAAGAACAATGGAAGGAGGAGAAGGAGAAGGAAAAATCGAAGGAGGAGAAGGAGAAGGAAAAATAGAAGGAGGAGAAGGAGGAGAAGGAGAAGGAAAAATAGAAGGAGGAGAAGGAGGAGAAGGAGAAGGAAAAATAGAAGGAGGAGAAGGAGAAGAAAAAATAGAGGAGGAGAAGGAGAAAGAAAAAGAAAGGAGAAAGAAATGGAAGGAGGAGAAGGAGAAGGAAAAATCGAAGGAGGAAAAGGAGAAGGAAAAATCGAAGGAGGAGAAGGAGAAGGAAAAATAGTAGGATGAGGAGAAGGAAAATAGAAAAAAAGGAGAAGGAAAAAAAGATGAAGGAAAAAAAACATTGACCTATCTTACCTTCCCTACAGCTATTCCTTCCGCTCTTTGAACCCGTAAAAAAGGTCAAAACTTCCCAGAATCAAGAATCCTTCGTGAAGAGCAAGTGACCCCCGTCTCCATGCAGTCTGAGGCCGTTGTCGGGGTCATGTGCAGGACATGTTTCGTGAGGGGCTGGCTGGAAAGCGATTGAAACGGGTTTTTTTTGTGTGATTTTAAAGTTTTTGAGACCTTTTTTATTAATATTTTTTTTCTTTTTTTTAATTGTTTATTTTTGTTTGGGGGGGGGGGAGTGGCTTTAAAGATTTTGAAACGATTTTTTTTTTATTTTTTATTATTAATTTAATTTTTGGTATGACTTGAAAGCGCTTGAAACGGTTTTTTTGTGATTTTAAAGTTTTTGAGACTTTTTTATTAATATTTTTTCGTTTTTTTTAAATTTTTATTATTATTATTATTATTTTTTTTTTTTTTTTGGGGGGGGGGGCTTGAAAGCGCTTGAAATGATATATATAATTTTTATTATTATTATAATTTATTTTTTGGTATGACTTGAAAGCGCTTGAAATGTTTTTTTGGTGACTTTAAAGTTTTTGAGACTTTTTTTTATTAATATTTTTACTTATTTTTTGTTGTTTATTTATTTGTTTATTTTTTGGGGTGGCTTTAAAGATCTTGTGACGTATATTTCATTATTCATTTATTTATTTATTTATTGGTGACTTTAAAGTTATTGAAACGTTTCTTTTTACTTGTTTATTTATTAGTATTTTTTTGGTGAACTTAATGTTCCTGGGACGTTTATTTTATTTATTTATTTTATTTATTTATTTATTTATTTTTATTTTCTTTTATTTATTAATTTTTGTTTTATTTTTATTTATTTATTTATTTATGATTGGAATGCGGTATCAGTAGTATGATTCGGTTTGGGTGTTTGGTTAATAAGTTTTATTATTTTTATTTATTTATTAATTATTATTATTATTATTATTATTATTATTATTATTATTATTATTATTACTATTACTATTATTATATTATTATTATTACTATTATTATTATTTACTATTATTATCATCATCATCGTCATTATTTCCATATTAAGGCGTAATGGATAACGAGGGCAGTCTGTATTTGAGATGGTCGTTGAGGCTGTTTATAAATGCTTGTTAGGTGTTTTTAGGGGTTGTTTGTAATGACAGGTGTTGTAGGTTGTGAGGGAAATAATGTACGTGGGCACTTACGATACTTACAAGGTGTAGTGTAGGTGTAGGTGTAGTGACAAGTAGGAAGAGTGTGTGAAACGGTACCCAGGTGTTATGAGAAATGTTTGGGTTGTGTTATAACCTGTTCAAAACGAACACCTTTAGCAATTATGTAGATGTGGTACAAGAGGGAAAGATTTTGTAAACTTCAACGTGTGTGTAATATATACCGTTGAATGAAGCATGGACCTTTTTTTATAGCAAATTTTAAAAATGAAATAAAAAACTAGAAAAAATATGGCCTCTTTTTTATAGCAAATTTTAGAAATAAAAAACTAGAAAAAATATATATTTTGGCGAATGTTCAACCGCGGTGAATGTAAAGTGTTATGTGAAGAATTGTTCACTCGGAATAGCAAATTTCTAGATACTGTAAAGAATGAGGAAGTGTTTTTTTTGTCTTCTTATTCTTTCTTTGCTGTTTCTTGACCTGCGCTGACATTTTTGGTGATATAGATCCCGATATTTTTCAGTGTGGCTCCTTATATGGCTTATCATAGTAATGTTAATAATGATAATAGTAATAATAATGATAATGATTGAAGAAATAATAATAATGGTAAAATAATGAGGATAATAATAATGATAATAGTAATAATAATGATAATGGTAATGATAATGATAATGATAATAGTAATAGTGATAATGATACTAATAAGGATAAAATACTGATAATAGTAAAAATGATAATAATGATAATAGTAAAAATGATAATAATGATAATAATAATGATAATAATGATGATGGTAATGATAATGACAATGATAATGACGATGATGATAATAGTAAAAGTAATAATGATAATATGTAGCACGGATACGACTATAAAGAAAAGGTGTACTTTCAACCCTTTATTGCTTAAGGTGCTATCACACTAGCACTTTTTCCGTCATTTTTTTAAACAATTTTCTGAAATTTTGTCCATTTTTGAGCGGTTTCGATTTTCCAGTCAGACGATAATGATCGTTTCCGTCTGAAAAACCTTTCCGTCAACTTTTTCAGCCAAGTATAGTCAAATCAAGAGCTTTATTCGAGAATGTTTGTATTTATGTTAAATAAAATTATTTAAAAAATTGACTGAAAAAGTGCTAGTGTGACAGCACCTTTACTTTCTCACGCCCTTGACCTGAGTTTATTACCCCCCCCCTGCTTGTGTAATGGGGGGGGGGGGCGTCGTCGTAGCTTAACCTGTAACCTGGGTTTTTATGACTTGCTTCTTAAGTCCGACCTGAGATTACATGACGCTTTTGTCTTGACCTTTCTTGCTCTGGATGGGTGACCTAACATTTTAGAAACCTGAGTCTGATTTTGCTTGGATTGACTAGGTTGTTTCGGGTTTGACCTTGTCCGTGTCTGTTTTCTGACCTTGTTTGGGTCTCGGTTGGTCTGAGCGCGTGATCTTTCTCGGTTTTAAATTTTGTATTTTAGATTGGAAAGTAATGATGTTTGTCTGAAAAGTTCTGATGTTTGTCTGAAAGGTAATGATTTTAGTCTGAAAAGTTCTGATGTTTGTCTGAAAGGTAATGATTTTAGCTTGGAAAGTTCTGATGTTACCCTGAAAAGTTCTGATATTTGCCTGAAAAGTTCTGATGTTAGTCTGGAAAGTTCCGATTTTAGCCTGAGATTTTCTGATGTTCCCTGAAATGTAATGATGTTAGCATGAAAGGTTCTAATTTTAGCCTGGAAAGTTCTGATGTTAGTCTGAAAAGTTCAGATTTTATCCTGAAAAAGTTCTGCTGTTAGCCCGAAAAAGTTCTGATGTTAGTGTGAAAAGTTCAGATTTTATCCTGAAAACCAGATTTTATCCTGAAAAAGTTCTGCTGTTAGCTTGAAAAGTTCAAAATTTAACCTGAAAAGCTCAGATTTTAGCCTGAAAAATTCTGGTTTAAGCCTGAACCCGACAGACTGGGGGGGGGGGGGGGTTTCAAAAATAGAACCCCTACGGCCTGCCCTTCGTTAGGCTGACCTCTCTAAAAATACCGCGCCATTGACATCCTCCACCGCTGTACCTCCTCCATCGAGAGTGAACTTAAAATTGACCTCTTTTTTCTATACGACCTTCATCCAGATTTGGTCTCCCTGACCTTGTCTGTCACGCGGTCGATCCTCAAGAGCGAATTCGTCGGCTAAATTGTTTCGTAGTTAGGATGGAGTGTGAATTAAATTGTAAGAATTGAAGAGGCAACAGATTTCGGATTTATTTATTATTTAATTTTTTTTTTTTTTTTTTATTTTATTTTTTTTGCTTTTGCTTTGGTTCCAATCGGAGAAAGGAGCTTTGTTGTATAGAATTTTCGATTCATATAGGCTTATGGTCTTTTTGATTCTAGGGCTGGCGCGAATCATGTAGGCTTATGTGTCTTTTTATTCTAGGGCTGGCGCGAATCAATATAGGCTATGTGTCTTTTTAATTTCAAGCTTGGCGCCAATTGTAAGCACAAGGGGTATCCTAATGTGATTTTTGTAGCTGTGGATAACAGGATTTTTAAAAAATAAAATGATTATCTATATATCTATCTATCTATGTAATGTATTTATATAATAGTATAATATTTGTCTATCTATGTATAATATATGTGTGTGATGTGTATGTGAGTGTGAGTGTGTGTGAGTATAAGTGTGTGTGCGTGTAAGTGTGTGTGAGTGTAAGTGTGTGTGTGTGTTTGTGTGTGTGTGAGTGTAAGTGTGTGTGAGTGTTAGTGTGTTGTGTGTGGGAAGCGTGGGTTGTAAGTGATCGGTGCGAGGAGAGAT
>NW_020869103.1:61865-72233 GCF_003789085.1 Penaeus vannamei | reverse complement strand
ACAGACAGAGAGAGAGACAGACAGAGAGAGAGGGAACAGACAGAGAGAAGACATGACAGAGAGAGAGAGACAGACAGAGAGAGAGAACAGAGAGAGAGACAGACAGAGAGAGAGACAGACAGAGAGAGAGACAGAGAGAGAGAGAGAGAGAGAGGAGAGAGAGAGAGAGAGAGAGAGAGAGAGAGAGAGAGAGAGAGAGAAGAGAGAGAGAGAGAGAGAGAGAGAGAAGAGAGAGAGAGAGGAGAGAGAGAGAGAGAGAGAGAGAGAGAGAGAGAGAGATGAGAGAGAGAGAGAGAGACGAGAGAGAGAGAAGAGAGAGAAGAAAAAGGCGTATGGTGGTAGAGGAAAAGAAAAATGAATACAAGGAGACGGGAATGGGGAGGATGGAAGGAGAGGGAAGGAGGAGCGAAGATGGGGGCAAGGAGAAAAAAGAGGGAAATGGTGAAGCATCTATAAATAATGGGTTTTAGGAGAAGAGAATAATAAAATGCGAATAAATCACACCACACACACACACACACACACACACACACACACAAACACACAAACACACACACACACACACACAACACACACACACACACACACACACACACACACACACACACACACACACCACACACACACACACACACACACACACAACAAACACGCACACGCACGCACACACACACACACACACCAAGACATGATTCATCTAGCTCGGTCTATGGCCATTGGTCACCGCATTTCCCCTTTCCACGTTTCCTCACCCCCCCCCAAAAAAAAAAAAAATAAATAAATAAATAGATAAATAAATAAATAAAACAATTAAAAAATCACTCGAAATAAGGTACCGTCTGTCCTTGCTGCGAAGGGCACCTGGTGTTGGTAACGCGCTCCTCTCGGCACGTGGTCTGAGCCAGGTGTGGTGTGTCCTGTTTGAAGGGGACTCTCGGGCGGTGACAGCTGAGTATTGTTTTTGTGGCTCATATATTACTCACAGCCGTAGCTTGTCTCGCAGGTGTTTTGAGAGAGGAGAAGGGAGGAGGGTGGGAGGGAAGGAGGGAGGAGGGAGAGGGAGAAGAAGGGAGGGAGGGAAGGAGGTGGGAGAAGAAGGGAGGAGGGAAGAAGAGGGAAAGGGAGGGAGGTGGAGAGGAGAGAAAGGAGGGAGGAAAGAGAGAAGGAGAAGAAGAGAGGGGAGGAGGGAGGGAGAGGGAAAGAGGGAGGGAAGGAGGAGGGAGAGAAGGAGAAGGGAGGGAGGAGAGGGTGGGAGAAGGAGGGAGGGAGAGGGAGGAGGAGGTGGAGAGGAGAGGAGAAGAAAGGAGGAAGGAGAGGGAGGGAGGGAGGGAGTGGAGAGGGAGGAAGAGGGAGGGAGGGGTGGGAGGGGAGAAGAAAGAGGAAGGGTGGAGAGAGAGAAAGGAGGAGAGGGGAGAGAGGAGGGAGGCAGAAGAAGGATAGAGAGGGGAAGAAGAAGGAGGGGAGGAGAAAAGAGAGGGAAGGAAGATGGAGAGGGAGGAGAGGGAGAATGAAGACAGGGAGAGAAGGAATGAGGGTCTTGCATTATTACCGATGTACCTCAGGTGTGTGGGTTCAGAAATCGCTGGTCTCGCCCTTGCAAAGACCGGTAAAGACTTGCACAGGAGAGGCAACACGAAAGCAAGCAAAGAGACGTCAACGATGCCCCATACTCTGCAACCTGATTTGTAGAGAATAATAGATTTTTCTCTCAGCCGGTTAGGAGGTAAGGGGGACTGCGAAAAATTAATAGTCTACCGGTAGCTCTCTCTTGGTATTTATCTGACGTGCCCTGTGAGTAGAGTGTCTCGATTGTTTCTCCCTGGCGTGGCTTGTGAATTCCGTGCCTTCATTCCCCCCATACGTGCCCTGTAAATGCTGTCTCTTAATTCCCTCATACGTGCCTTGTAAACGCTGTGTCTCTTAATTCCCTCGTACGTGCCTTGTAAATGCTGTCTCTTAATTTCCCCATACGTGTGTAACGCTGTGTCTCTTAATTCCCTCATATGTGCCCAGTAATGCTGTGTCTCTTATTCCTCATATGTGCCTGTAAATGCTGTGTCTCTTAATTCCCTCATACGTGCCCTGTAAATGCTGTGTCTCTTAATTCCCTCATACGTGCCTGTAAATGCTGTGTCTCTTAATTCCCTCATACGTGCCCTGTAAATGCTGTGTCTCTTAATTCCCCGTCGCAAACGCTGTGCTTAATTCCCTCGTACGTGCCCTGTAAACGCTGTGTCTCTTAATTCCCTCATACGTGCCCTGTAAACGCTGTGTCTCTTATTCCCTCATACGTGCCCTGTAAACGCTGTGTCTCTTAATTCCCTCATACGTGCCCTGTAAATGCTGTATCTGTTAATTCTCCCTGACATGTCCTGTAATTCCTGTGCCTCGATCCATTCTTGGCATCTGGCAGTTCTTTTCTTTCTCGTGGCTTATGCTTGTGCTCTCTCCGAGTGTGCAATGAGCTTCATGTAGGTCGGTGAGCATCGGAAAACATAACCTCAGCCATATTTGGAGTTCGGATGACCTGACACTCTGCCAGGGCCTTCCTTCTGTAAGCAGAGATTCCTGACCTGCTTTATAATAGCCGACAATTCTTGTAAGGTGACCACAAGCTATCATTCTTCATTCTTCTGAAGGCGACCACAAGCAGGTGAAGTTCTTAGTATTCTTCCGAACTCGAGGAACCAGCCAGAGGAGGATGTTGTCAAAGAGCACACCGGAAAGCAAGGGTTCCAGAACATAGCCCTGTGGTATGCTGGAACCCACAGTGTTCTCGCTTAGTTTGTTCCCGTTGAGTGAAATGCGGGTCGCTCTCCACTGGTCGTGCAAAGGAAGCAGCTGACCGTCAGTTTAAGGCTAAGATAGGTGGTGTCCGGTTGTAACCAATGGTACTTTTCCCAACATCCCAGGCATGGAAACAAGAAGGGTTGAGTGTTTGTATGTCAGAATATATATAGGTATTTTGATATAAGGACTGGCACTATGTTTTAGTTTCTTAGAATGATAATGCACCAACAATTTTTTTTTACATATTATATATATATTATGTCTCCCCTCCAACTCCCCCTCCTCTCTCCCTCTTTCTCTCTCTCTCTCTCTCTCTCTCTCTCTCTCTTCCCCTCTCTCCATTCTCCATCTATCTATTTATCTATCTAATATAGCATTTGCCTAACCCTCTCTGTCTTTCCCCAGTTCCTCCATCCCTGCTTCGTTCTCCACCTTTCTTCCCTCTTCCTTTTCTTTCACCTCAAGGCCTACATTTCCATTTTCATTGTTTTCGTTCCGTCGTGCCGAATGTGGCCGACCAGCTCTCACTCCGTCCATGCGAAACCAATCATTTAAATTTCAGAATATGAAGTTTGATTTACCAGACACAGCTGGAATTCTTGCTCTACAGTCTTGTGCTATCCATCTTCTTATTTCATCTATCTTTATTTTCATTATATTTATTGCCTTAACTTCACTTCATTCCGTTTTGGGGTCCGCGTCTGCTTCCTGGTTCAACGGTTCGGAGCGGGTCAATGAGTCACTTGGAATATCTTTTTTTTTATTTTTAGGTCAGTTCCCCCTTCAGGCCGCCAAGCATGATAACAGAAAACGGGATGCGCGTTGGGCTCTGAAAGTTTCGGTCTTGGTCAAATATTTGTCTTGCCACGTCCAGAAAAAGTCTTTTCGAAGTCGTTCTTTCCTTTTTCTCCTGCTTTATCATTCTCTGTTTGATTCTCTTTGCGTCTTTCATTTGTCTTTTTGGCGTCTCTTAGTGGGTCGGTGTTGTGTTTAGGGGAGAAGGAGAGAGGGAGAGAGAGGAGAGAGTGAGTTACTCTCTTTCTCTCCTCTCCCTCCCCCTCCCTCTCTAATAGCCTTTCTTCCTCCCTCTCTCTCTCTCATTCCCCCCCCCCCCCTCTCTCTCTCTTTCTCTCTCTCTCTCTATCTGCCTTATCAACATTTCTCTCTCCTCTCTCTCTCTCTCTCTCTCTCTCTCTCTCTCTCTCTCTCTCTCTCTCTCTCTCTCTCTCTCTCTTTTCTCTCTCTCTCTCTCTCTCTCTCTCTCTCTCTCTCTCTCTCTCTCTCTCTCTCTCTCTCTCTCTCTCTCTCTAAGAGATCTTCGAGCATGTACCAATTTTCAAGACATTTTCCCCGGGTAATAGCCTGTATTTCTCTATCCCTCCCTCCCTTCCTCGCTCTCTCTTTCTCTCTCTCTCTTTTCGTGTTGATTTCCATCACCTCAGTCACAGTTCAAATTTAATTCCAAAGTAACACGTCTTTTACATGTCTGGAAAAAAAATAACTAACAACTCATGGACTCAATTGCGACTTAAACTTAATTGCTGAACTGATTTCGATCTGCGGATGACCTAAGTTCTCGTGAAATGTTGACCTTATACTAAATCGTTTTTTTAGCAGGCGATTCCGCCATTTTTTCCACTTCTTTTATCAAGGTTGATCGCATTTCTACTCGATACGAAAATAATCAATCCAGCAGTGTGAGGTTTTCAGGTTTTGGTTGAGTTATCCCTGGAAAAGGAAAACCCGCCAAAACTGCCCGTTTTTTGTTATCTCTTCAAAGCTACTGGTTTGTTATACTGATAAATAACACCAGATACGATGTAGTTATTCTTGTGTTTCATTTTTTCGTTGTTATTGTTTTTTATTAGGGGGGGGTATTTATATCACATGTGTATCATTTTTATTTTTACTTGGAATTTAATTAGCCATTGAGGCAGACCGGACAGTTCGAAGTATTGTAAAAAAAAAATCGTTATTTACTGCTTTCGTTATTTGCTTACTTGATTTTTTGGTCCACCCTTGTCAACTTTCGATCGATAGGTTTATGTCATAAGTCGATGCCAGTATTTGAATAAACATTAGTATAACGAACAGTGCCTTGGCGATTCACTATTCCGACGCCATGACAGTTTCTAATGCGAAAGTTAACATTCAAAATCGCTTTTTAACATTGATGATTTTTAACCAGATATCGACTATAAGTTAGGTTAGGTTAAGTTAATTTAAGTTGAGTTGAGTTGATTTGAATTAAGTTGAGTTGAGTTGAGCTGAGTTTGGGTAAGTTAAGTTAAGTTGGGTTATTTAGGGCTTCCAAAAACTAATAATTCTACGTCTGGAGAATATGATACGGGTACGCCAGATTTTCTTGAAACTCAAAATACATAATTTGTAACTGAATGTAATTTTATATTCATCTATGTGAGAATTTCTTCGGCTTGTGAAAATCGTGGTGTTTATTGAGGAATTTATACTAGATCTATCAGACCAGAGATAAATAGAGAAATAAAAACAAAATGATACAATACATTCATGCACCCTCCCCCCCCCCCCCCATCCCGCACACACAGGTAAAATGGTATATTGAATTTTATCCTGTATATTTAGGTGTTAAACTATGGCCTGTATGATCTTATGAGTTAAAAAAACTTTTTTCTTGCCCTCAGAATTGGTACAGTGTTAAAAATATTTTTGAACAGTTTTGTGTAGAAATAAGGAATTATCATTTTATTCTTTATATATGGTATCACATCTCTCTCTCTCTCTCTTCTTTATCTCCCTATCAATCTATCTATCTTTATCTTTATCTTTATCTCTCTCTCTCTCTCTCTCTCTCTCTCTCTCTCTCTCTCTCTCTCTCTCTCTCTCTCTCTCTCTCTCTCTCTCTCTCTCTCTCTCTTCTCTCTCTCTCTCTCTCTCTCTCTCTCTCTCTCTCTCTCTCTCTCTCTCTCTCTCCCTCCCTCCCTCCCTCCCTCTCTCTCCCTCAATCCCTCTCTCTCTCCCCACCCTCTGCTCCCTTCTCCCTCCCCCCTCCTCACCCCCACCTTCCATCCCTCTTCCCCTCATCCCCACCCCCATCTCTTCATCTCCCCCCCTCTCCCCAATCTCATCCCCCCCTCCCCCTCTCTCACCCCCCCCCATCTCACACAGAACCACCTCCCTCACCCCCCTCTTCTCCTCTCTCCCCCCCCTCTCACCCCCCCCCATCTCACACAGAACCACCTCCCTCACCCCCCTCTTCTCCTCTCTCCCCCACAGCTCCAGGAGGATGCTTCGCCGGCGCCTTGGGGTGGTGTTCACGGCCGCCCTCCTCACGCCCGCATTCGTGCTCTTCTTCATCTCCAGTCCGGGTGAGTTTGGGGTGGTGGGTGGGGTGGAGGTGGGGTGGAGTGGGGTGGGTGGGGGGTGGGGTGGGTGGGGTGGGGTGGGGTGGAGTGGGGTGGGGTGGGTGGGGTGGGTGAGTGGATGGGGTGGGTGGGGGGTGGGGTGGGGTGGGTGGGGTGGTGTGGGTGGAGTGGGTTGGGGTGGTGGAGGGGGTGGAGTGGGTGGAGTGGGTTGGGTGGGTGGGTGGGTGGGTGGGTGGGTGGGTTGGGGTGGTGGTGGGGTGGGTGCCTGTGACGTCACAGTTTGTGACGTCACGATAGATAAATGATGACGGATAGTGATCCCTGCGGATGTGACGAGATAGTGGTATGGTTTGACGTCACAGATAGATAAATGATCCCTGGTTTGTGACGTCACAGATAGATAAATGATTGTATGGTTGTGACGTCACAGATAGATAAATGATCCCCTTCGTATGGTTTGTGACGTCACAGATAGATAAATGATGGTTTGTGACGTCATCGATAGATAAATGATGGTTTGTGACGTCACAGATAGATCCCTTCGTATGGTTTGTGACGTCACTCCCTTGTATGGTTTGTGACGTCACAGATAGATAAATGATCCCTTCGTATGGTTTGTGACGTCACAGATAGATAAATGATTCCCTTCGTATGGTTTGTGACGTCACAGATAGATAAATGATCCCTTCGTATGGTTTGTGACGTCACAGATAGTATGGTTTGTGACAGACGTCAGATAAATGATCCCTTCGTTTGTGACGTCACAGATAGATAAATGATCCTTCGTATGGTTTGTGACGTCAAGATAGATAAATGATCCCTTCGTATGGTTTGTGACGTCACAGATAGATAAATGATCCCTTCGTATGGTTTGTGACGTCACAGATAGATAAATGATCCCTTCTGACGTCAGATAGATAAATGATCCCTTCGTATGGTTGTGACGTCACAGATAGATAAATGATCCCTTCGTATGGTTTGTGACGTCACAGATAGATAAATGATCCCTTCGTATGGTTTGTGACGTCACGATAGATAAATGATCCCTTGTATGGTTTGACGTCACAGATAGGATAATGGTTTGTGACGTCACAGATAGATAAATGATCCCTTCGTATGGTTTGTGACGTCACAGATAGATAAATGATCCCTTCGTATGGTTTGTGACGTCACAGATAGATAAATGATCCTTCGTATGGTTTGTGACGTCACAGATAGATAAATGATCCCCTTCGTATGGTTTGTGACGTCACAGATAGATAAATGATCCCTTCGTATGGTTTGTGATCACAGATAATAAATGATCCCTTCGTATGGTTTGTGACGTCACAGATAGATAAATGATCCCTTCGTATGGTTTGTGACGTCACAGATAGATAAATGATCCCTTCGTATGGTTTGTGACGTCACAGATAGATAAATGATTCCCTTTGTATGGTTTGTGACGTCAAAGATAGATAAATGATCCCTTCGTATGTTTGTGACGTCACAGATAGATAAATGATCCTTCGTATGGTTTGTGACGTCACAGATAGATAAATGATCCCTTCGTATGGTTTTGTGACGTCACAGATAGATAAATGATCCCCTTCGTATGGTTTGTGACGTCACAGATAGATAAATGATCCCTATGGTTTGTGACGTCACAGATAGATAAATGATCCCTTCGTATGGTTTGTGACGTCACAGATAGATAAATGATCCCTTCGTATGGTTTGTGACGTCACAGATAGATAAATGATCCCCTTCGTATGGTTTGTGACGTCACAGATAGATAAATGATCCCTTCGTATGGTTTGTGACGTCACAGATAGATAAATGATTCCCTTCGTATGGATGTGACGTCACAGATAGATAAATGATCCCAGCGTATGGTTTGTGACGTCACAGATAGATAAATGATCCCTTTGTATGGTTTGTGACGTCACGATAGATAAAATGATTTCACGAGATAGATAAATGAATGACGTCACAGATAGATAAATGTCGTATGGTTGTGACGTCACAGATAGATAAATGATCCCTTTGTATGGTTGTGACGTCATCGATAGATGATCCCCCTTCGATGGTTTGTGACGTCACAGATAGATAAATGATTCCCTTCGTATGGTTTGTGACGTCACAGATAGATAAATGATCCCTTCGTATGGTTGTGATCAGATAGATAAATGATCCCTTCGTATGGTTTGTGACGTCACAGATAGATAAATGACTTCCTAAGTATGGTTTGTGACGTCATAGATAGATAAATGATCTCTTTCGTATGGTTTGTGACGTCACAGATAGATAAATGATTCCTTGTATGGTTTGTGACGTCACAGATAGATAAATGATCCCTTCTATGGTTTGTGACGTCATCGATAGATAAATGATCCGGATAGATAATGTCCCACTGTGGTTTGTGACGTCACAGATAGATAAATTATCCCAGCGTATGGGATGTGACGTCATAAGGGAGTGGCGCAGGGTTCGTCAAGTTTTGACCCTTTCAGGAAATAGTGGATTATAGAGGATGAGGGAAAAGGAGATGGAAAGGAGAAGGAGAGAGGATGGAGAAGGAGAGGGGGAGGGAGAGGAAAGGAGAAAGAAAGAGGAGAGAGAGAGGGAGGGAGGAAAGGGAGAAGAGAGGGAAAGGTAGAAGGAAAAGGAGAGAGAGGAGAGGGGAGGGAAAGGGAGAAGGAGAGGGAAAAGGAGAGGGAAAGGGAGAAAGAAAGAGAGAAAGAGAGTGAAAAGGAGGAGAAGGAGAGGGAAAGGGAGAAGGAGAGGAGAGGGAGAATGGAGATGGAATGGAGGAAAAGGAAGAGGGATGAGAAGAAAGAAGGAAGAAGAGAAGGAAAATTAAGAAAGGGAGAAGAGAAGACGGAGAATGAGATAGACAGGGAAAAGGAGGAGAGGGAGAAGGTGAAAAAGAAAGAAAAGAAGTGGACAAGAAGAAAGGACAGAAACACAATATGCCAATGATGAAAGCAGAGACCAACTCACCCCTTCAGCGCCGTTAACCCTTTCCCTGTAAAAGCAGCACAGGTGGACACATTCCCCGCGGTTTTATATATATATTATGTCAACGCACGCACGCACGCACATACGTACACACACACACTCATCACTCACACACACACGACACACACCCGCACTCACACACACAACACACACACAACCCCCCCTCCCCCACACACCACACAACAACACACACACCCCCCCTCCCCCAACACCACACACACACACATAACCCCCGCCCCAACACACACACACCCCCTCCCGCACACAACACACACACACAACCCCCGCCCTCCCCCAACACACACACACAAACCCCCGCCCTCCCCAACACACACACAACCCCCGCCCTCCCCCACACACACACACCCCCCCGCCCCCCAACACACACACACAACCCCCGCCCTCCCCCCAACACACACACACAACCCCCGCCCTCCCCCAACACACACACACAAACCCCCGCCCTCCCCAACACACACACACAACCCCCGCCCCCCCAACACACACACACACAACCCCGCCCTCCCCCAACACACACACACAACCCCGCCCTCCCCCAACACACACACACAACCCCCGCCTCCCCCACACACACACACAACCCCCGCCCTCCCCAACACAAACACACAACCCCCGCCCTCCCCAACACACACACAACCCCCCTCCCCAACACACACACAACCCCCCTCCCCAACACACACACAACCCCCCTCACACACACAAACACACACACACAACCCCCCTCCCCAACACACACAAACACAACACACAACCCCCCTCCCCCAACACACACACAACCCCCCTCCCCCAACACACACACAACCCCCCTCCCCCAACACACACACAACCCCCTCCCCCCAACACACACACACACCCTCCCCAACACACACACAACCCCTCCCCCAACACACACACAACCCCCTCCCCCACACACACACACACACAACACACAAACCCCCCTCCCACACAAACACACACACAACCCCCCTCACACAACCAACACACACACACCCCCCTCCCCCAACACACACACAACCCCCCTCCCCAACACACACACAACAACACACACACAACCCCCCCCAACACACACAACCCCCCTCCCCCAAACACACAACCCCATCCCCCACCAACCAACAAACTCCCCCCCACTCCCCAACCAACAAACAACCCCCCCCACCCCCACCAACAAACAAACTCCCCCCCCTCCCCCACCGACAAACTCCCCCAACAAACT
>NW_020869103.1:49365-51865 GCF_003789085.1 Penaeus vannamei | reverse complement strand
ATATTCATTGGTTCGAGCCTCGCACAATTTGAACAGTACGGCCCTAAGTCTCCAGAATTATCCAGACTTCGATTTCGTAAGCATCAATTTTCCCTTAAACTGTAACTCTTGTAACGGTTTTACTGGTCATCAGCGGCGGCCGTTATTTTTCCCGCGTAAAGACGTTCGGCCTCCATTTTTTTCCCGGATTGCAGCAATAAGTTAGTCATTGCAGCTTGTAATCAGCCAGGTAATTTTATTCATTATGTAGGTATTGAAAGAAGAAGAGGAGGAGGAGGAGTAGAAGAAAGAAGAGTAGAAGAAAAGAAGAAGAAGAAAGAAGAAGAGAAGAAGAGAAGAAGAAGAAGAAGAAAGAAGAAGAGAGAGAAAGAAGAAGGAAAAGGAGTAGAAGAAGAGAAGGAAGGAAGTAGAAGAAGAGAAGGAAGGAGTAGAAGAAGAGAAGGAAGGAGTAGAAGAAGAGAAGGAAGGAGTAGAAGAAGAGAAGGAAGGAGTAAAAGAAGAGAGGAAGAAGTAGAAGAAGAAGGGGAAAAAGAAGAAGAAGAAGAACAACAACAACAACAACAACAACAACAACAACAAAAATACCTGTTTATATCCTGCAATGGATCGCGTTAGCTGGCAGATTTGCACTATATAAGAACTCGGCTAGCATGCATCCAACCGATTTCGTAATCTGATGATATTCAGTTGAGTCGAAGATCGCTAAAGCTCCGTAAATCCGGAGGTCGATGACATAAATAAACGTAGATTGAATCAGCGAAAAGAGAGAAAGAAAGGAAACGAAAAAAGAAAAAAAACGAAAAATATAGCCCGTTTTTGTTTTTTTTTCTTGTCTTTTCTTCACTATTATATTTTGAAACGAAAAGAAAAACCGAAAAATATAGCCCGTTTTTTTTTTTTTTTCTTGTCTTTTCTTCGCTATTATATTTTGATACGTAGCGGTGCGGTGTCGGGTCGTCTGCAATGATGAGCAACGGGCACGCAATAAGTACATAAGTGTATATATAAGTATATATATGTGTATATATAAGTGTATATATGAAATGCAGCGTTTGCCATTTTTTTTTCTCTCTCTCTCCACAGGTTCTCTCGGTATAGCGAACCGAACAGCGTCACTTACTAACGAACCAAATAGATAATAATGATGTTAGAAACAACGATAGATAATAGCGATACCGATGATGATAATTACACCGACGCTCCCGATAACGACGATCAAAAACAGACATGATTTTTATCGTTTTTTGAGATTAATGATCATCATCGCCATTATTGTCATTACTGTCCCGGAGTCTCTTCGAAAAGGAGCGATATTACGGTGAACTTGATATAGCGTTCTGAACCCGCCGTTGTACCCTCGGGTCTTATGTCATCAGCTGAGGTCGATATAGCCGGTATGAGGGGAAGGAGGGGGAGGGTGGGGAAGGAGGGGAGGGGGGGTGAGGTGGGGTGAGGGGGTGGAGGGGGTGAGGGGGAAGGAGGGGTCTGGTAGGGGTGAGGGGAAGGAGGGGGGGGGGGAAGGGGGGAGGGGAGGGGAGGGAGAGGGGGCGAGGGGAAAGGGACGAGAGGCGAGGGAAAGGGGAGGAGAGAAGAACGGAGAAGGAAAAGGGATGAGAATAAAGGGAGGAGAGAAGAAAGGAGAAGGAAAAGGGAAGAGGGGAGAAGGGACGAGGGGAAAGGGGAAGAGAATAAAGGGGGAGAGAGAAAGGAGAAGGAAAAGGGGAGGAGGGAGGGGAGAAAAAAAGGTAGGAGAGAAGAACGGAGAAGGAAAAGGGATGAGAATAAAGGGAGGAGAGAAGAAAGGTAGAAAGGGAAAGAGGGGAGAAGGGGCGAGGGGAAAGGGGAAGAGAAAAAAGGGAGGAGAGAAGAACGGTGAAGGAAAAAGGATAAGGAGAAAGGGGAAGAGAGGGAGAGGGGACGAGGGGAAAGGGGGAGAAGGGGGAGAGAAAAAAGAAAGAAAAGGATGAGGGGAGAGGGGAAAAGAAAAAGGTAGGAGGGAAGAAAGGAGAAGGAAAGGGGATAAGGGGGAAAGGGAAAGAGGGAGAAGGGACGAGGGGAAAGGGAGGAGAGAGGAAGGAGAAGGAAGAGGGATAAGGAGAAGGGAAGAAAGGAGAAAAGTGATGAGGGGAAAGGGGGAGAAGGGAGGAGAGAAAAAGAAGGAAAAGGGATGAGGGAAAGGGGGAGAAGGGAGGAGAAAAAGAAGGAAAAGGGATGAGGGGAAAGGAAGAGAAAAAAGGGAGGAGAGAAGAAAGGGGAGGAGAGACGAGAAGAAAGGGGGAGAAGGAGGAGAGAAGAAAGGAGGAAAAGGATGAGGGGAAAGGGGAGGAGAGGGAGAAGGGACGAAGGAAAGGGGGAGAAGGGAGGAGAGAAGAAAGGAGGAAAAGGGATGAGGGGAAAGGGGAAGAGGGAGTGAGGGGAAAGGGAGAAGGGACGAAGGGAAACGGGAAGAGGAGAGAAGAAAAGAAGAAGAAAGGAGAAATGATATAAAAAAGAAATAAAA
>NW_020869103.1:39365-46865 GCF_003789085.1 Penaeus vannamei | reverse complement strand
TGGTAATGGTAATGGTAATGATAAGAACAGTGATGATAATGATGGTGAGAGTATGGTGTTGAGGATGATAATTATGGTAATAAGTCTAATGATAAAGATAGTGATATTAAAACACACACAATACTTACACACACTCACACACACTCACTCACTCACGCACTCACTCACGCACTCAGTCAGTCAGTCAGTCACTCACTTACTCACTCACACCCACATTCACTCACTCACACACCCTCATTCACGCACTCACTCACTCACTCAGACCCACATTCACTCACACACTCACTCACTCACTCACACCCACCCACACATTCACTCACTCACTCAGACCACATTCACTCACTCACTCACACCACCCACATTCACTCACTTCACCCCATTCACTCATCAACTCACTCACACCCACCCACATTCACTCACTCACTCACACCCACCCACATTCACTCACTCACTCATCATTCACTCACTCAGACCCACCCACATTCACTCACTCACACCCATATTCACTCATTCATTCACACTCATTCAAAAACAGACATACAGAAAAAACCCTCCTTGTTTACACCGTTAAATGGTGTAACATAATCAGAGGCAGGTGTTAACGGTCACTCATTCTCACACACACACTCTCACTCACTCTCTCACTCTCTCACTCTCTCTCACTCTCTCTCACTCTTCACTCTCTCACTCTCCTCACTCTCACTCTCACTCTCTCTCTCTCTCTCTCTCTCTCTCTCTCTCTCTCTCTCTCTCTCTCTCTCTCTCTCTCTCTCTCTCTCTCTCTCTCTCTCTCTCTCTCACTCACTTCACACAACACACTCACACACACACACACACACACACACACACACACACACACACACACACACACACACACACACACACACACACACCAACAACAACACACACACACACGCACACACACACATCACACTCATACATTCTCACGTTTTACCTCGACACCATTAAACTTAACATACCACCATAATACCAACCAATCCAGATACCTCCATAATACCAATCAAAGCACCACCACAATACCAATCCAAATACAGCTAACCAACTCCCTTCTCTCTCTCTCTCTCTCTCTCTCTCTCTCTCTCTCTCTCTTCTCTCTCTCTCTCTCTCTCTCTCTCTCTCTCTCTCTCTCTCTCTCTCCCTCTCCTTCCCTTCCTCCCTTCCTCCCCTCTTTCTCCTTCCTCCTTCCCTCCTTCCCTCCCTCCTCCCTCCCTCCTCTCCTCCTCTCTCTCTCTCCCTCCCTCCCTCCCTCCCTCCTCCTCCCTTCCTCCCTCCCTCCCTCCCTCCCTCCCTCCCTCCCTCCCTCTCTTCCTCCCTCTCTCCCTCCTCCCTCCCACTCCTTCCTCCCTCTCCCTCTCACGCCCGGCCAGTGAATCGTAACCCCGGCCATACCTTGCACACAGAAGGAGATTTGGGCAGAATAAACAGACATACAAAAAGCATGTCACACAAGAACATCCAGTAACAAATGATCATATATCATACAACAAAGCATGTTCACAGCAAAGAACATCCTCGTAACAATGGAATTAAAACTAAATCATAAACATACAAAAAAGCATGTCACAGCAAGAACACCCACCGTAACAAATGGAATTAAATCTAAATCATAAAACATACAAAGAGATGTCACAGCAAAGAACACCCACCGTAACAATGGAATTAAATCTAAATCATAAAACATACAAAGAGCATGTCACAGCAAAGAACACCCACCGTAAACACATGAATTAAAACGAAATCATTAAAACATACAAAAAGCATGTCACAGCAAAGAACACCCACCGTAACACATGGAATTAAAACGAAATCATAAAACATAAAGCATGTCACAGCAAAGAACACCCATTAACACATGGAATTAAAATCATAAAGAGCATGTCACAGCAAAGAACACCACCGTACACATGGAAATTAAATCTAAATCATAAAACATACAAGAGCATGTCTCAGCAAAGACACCCACCGTAACAAATGGAATTAAAACGAAATCTTTAAATCTCTCTCTCCCGCAGCGACAATGGTGCTCGGAGTGCCGACGGTGAAGCGGCAAGTGCAGAGTTACCTTATGACGACGCTGCGAAACCTGGTCGATTCCATGACGCAAGAGGAGATGGAGGAATGCATCATCGTGGTGTTCATTGCGGAGGTGGGTTTGATGGGGGTGGGGTGGGGGTTGGTGGCTGGGGGGTTGGTGGGTTGTTGGGGGTGGTTGTTGGGGGGTGGAGGGGTTGTGGGGTGGGTTGTGGGGGGTTTGGGGGTAGGGGCTAGGTGGGAGTGAGGTTGTGGGGGTTAGGGGTTGGGGGGTTGGGTGATTTGGGGTTAGGGTTTTTGGGATGGGTGGTTTTGGTTGTAATATGTAGGGTTTACAGGGTGTTGGGAGGGGAGTGAGGTGGGAGGGTTGTTGGGGGGTTAGCAGTGTAGGATTGTGGGATGATAGGGTTGCTGGGTAAGGAGTGAGGTGGGGGGGGATTGTGGGATTAAGGTTGTTGGGGTGGTTTGGGAGTGGGGGGCGGTTGATGGAGGGTTATAGGTTGTTGGGTTATAGGGGCTGGTGTTGTTTACTTGTTGAGGTGGGGCAAGGGGTTATTGGGATGGGGGTTTGGGTTGTTGGGTTGTAGGATGGGGTTTTGTGATGAGGGGTTGTTGGGTTGTGGGGTTAGGTGGTGGTTTATGAGGTTAGGTTATGTGGTTGCTAGGTTGTGGGGATGTTGGGTTTAGGGGTTGCTGGGTTGTTGGAGGTTGTTACGGGTTATAGGTGATGGTTTGGAGTTTGGCTCAGTTATTGGTGCGGGTTGTTGGTTGTAGGATGTGGGTCGAGGGTTATTGATTGTTAGTTGTGGCATGTGGTTGTTATTTTTGGGTTGTGGGTTGCTAGTTGAGGCATACAAGTTATAGGTTGTTGGTTGTAAGGGATTTAGGCTTGTGGGTTTTTGGATGTGGGTTGTGGCTCATGGGTTGTTGTTGTTGGTTTCTTATTTTTTATTATTATTATTTTATTATTATTATTATTTATTATTATATTATTTATTAATTATAATAATTTTATTATCATTGTTATTATATTATCATTTATCATTATTATATTATTATTATTATTATTATTATTATTATTATTTATTATTTTATTATTATATTGTCCTTATTATTGTCTTTATTATTGTTGTCATCAATATACTGTTCCATCCTATGTGATAAATTACAGTAGCAATGATTATGTTTCCGAATGATTGAACAGCACAAGCCAACCACACGTAAATTTCTTTCAGTGGGATATTGACTACGTTCACCAAGTTGCCAGTCAGATTGAGAGAAAGTAAGTACGGCATTTTCATCAGTCGGACACCACAAATTTTGCATTTTGACAGCCAGTAACTTATCTTCTAAGAATATAAACCAACGCTGTTTATACTCCTCTGTAATAACACTCACATAAACATTTTTAGAATGTATGCGAGACTGTGAATACATTTTTAATGAAGATTGCCTTGCCATGTAAAAAAGTATTGTATATGTATCTATATCATTGTCTGTCTTTTGACCTACACATTTATCTGTATCTGCATATTTCTATGTTTATCTATTTATTTATTTTTCTGTCTGTGTCATGTTCATATCTACCTATCTATATATCCATCTATCTTATCTCTTTATCTATGTATTTGTCATTTGTATGTCTGTCTGTTTATCTATCTATCCATCCATCTACCTAAATCTCTGTCTACCTACCTACCTTCCTACCTATCTACCTATGCACCATTCTACCTTCTAACCTACCTACCTATGTACCTACCTACCTATGTACCTACCTACCTACCTACCTACCTACCTAACCTACCTCCCTACCTACCTTACCTACCTATCCTACCTCCTCCCTCCCTCCCTACCCCCTACCTCCTACCTACCTACCTCCCCCTACCTACCTCCCCTACCTACCTACCACCTACCTACCTACCTACTACCTACCTACCTCCTAACCTACCTACCTACCTACCTACCTACCTTCCTCCCTTCCCTCTTCCTCCCCTACTTAACTTATCTACCTGTCTGTCTACATATAAAAATACACACAGACATAAATGCTTCATCTGTTAAAAAGAGAAGAAAAATTACAAATTTAAAATGGAGCTGCACATTTTTGCGTACAGGATACCTTTCTCTATGGGTTTCGCATTGCTTGTTTGCAGGTTTCCAGAGCACCTTGGCAGTGGGTTGATCGAGGTTATTTCTCCGCCCAAGGCCTTTTATCCGGATATGGATAAGTTGGAACAAACCTTAGGAGACCCAATGGAGAGAGTGAAGTAATTTGCCTTTGGTCAAGTTCATTTGCGTGAGTGAGCGAGTGTGAGAGCAGATGGTTGAGCAGTGAGGGAAAGAGAGAAAGAAAAAAGAAGAAAGAAAAAGAGAAGGAGGAAGAGAAGGAGAAGAGAAAGAAAGAGCGTAAAAATCATGTTAAAATTGTTGTATTTTATTTAACATACCTAAAAGTAAATTCAAAGCATGACAATAATATAGCATGTGCAGAATGATTATAAGTTCATACAAGAAATCAAAAATACTGCTCTTTAATAATCAATTCATACAGATCATTTGTGATTGGTAACTTTAGACAAAATGTTCAGAACCTCTTGATTCTGTGGCTCAGTTATTGTTCAGCCAATTTATATAAATTGCCTTTGGGAGAATTGTCAGAATTCACCAACACAAATATTATAAGAAAAGTTCAAATAAGAATTAATAATACTGTAATTCATACACTCTTCTATAATCCTCGGAAAAAGATAGTAGGACCCAACAATAAAACAAAATCCATTGCATTGCAGATGGAGAACCAAGCAGAACCTGGACTTTGCATTCCTTATGATGTATGCCCAGCCGAAGGGGACTTTCTACGTCCAGTTAGAAGATGACATTCAGACCAAGAAGGGCTACATTGCGACCATGAAGAAATTTGCCCTGCAGAAGACGTCGGAGAAGAAAAACTGGTTTGTTCTGGACTTTTGTCAGCTTGGATTTATAGGTGGGTTGGATTGGCTATTTTTTTTTTTTTGTCTGTTATCTATGTCGGCCTGATTTTATTTTTCTCTTATTTAAAAGATTTATGGTGAATTACAATATGATATACAGCTTTTGAGGATTTGATTGTGAATATGTATTCCTATTCTGATGTATTTGATAAGTCATTTTGTGTCTGTTTTTAATTGTATATTTTTTTCCTCTGATTGTTCTTACTGTGACACAGAATGTTTACTAGTCAGTTTTAGGCATGTTTTCTGTCAGTCAGTCAATCACACAAGTCACTGTGTCACTCACTCATTCCTTTATTCAATTTTTTCTCTCTACTTTATTCATATATTCATTCATTCAATTATCCTCCCATACATCTCTTTCTTCCATCCTTCAATCCCTCTTTCATCCATCTATCCCACCATCCATCCATCCATCCATCCATCCATCCATCCATCCATCCATCCATCATCATCCATCATCCCATCCATCCATCCATCCATCCATCCATCCATCCATCCATCCATCCATCCATCCATCCATCCATCCATCCACCAAACACCCACCCACCACCCACCACTCACCCACTCACCCTTCCATCCCTTTCTTTCTCATATTTATGTTTCATATAATAATTGTATTGATATTCTTTGCTGTAATTTTTTTGTGGGCAGAAAGATTTTCAGCTTCATACAGTTCTTCAGGAAAATAACCTTTTTCTCTGGTATTTTTCATTTTCATCCTTCGTAATTTTGATAGTTTTTCTTTAAAGGTCTTCATTGTTCACATCATATTTTCTGGGAATGAGGTTAGAAGGTTGCTATCCTAGGGAGAGGAAAAGGGATTCTCTCAACTAGAAATTTTAAGTGTAGAGCTGTACCTGTGCTAGGATTAGGGACCCTTATGTGTGGTGTTCTTTTTAAGAGAAAAGAAACCATTGCCGATGTTCAATAACCGCTAATGGCGATCCGCAGGCAAAATGTTCAAGTGTGTACAACTGCCGTACCTGGTACAATTTTTCATCATGTTCTATAATGACAAACCAGTGGATTGGCTTCTGGACTATCTCATTCAAACCAAGATATGTAACCTGGACAAGGATACTGTAAGTGGGCCCTCGAGTAGCTTCATCTGCTGGTAGTAACCTTGACAACACATGGTGTAGCCTCCTCCTGCTCTCAGAGAGTCCTATGCTCAGTGCCAGTATATATGCTGTAACTACTTCACTTCTATAGATGCCAACCAAAAAACAAAACAAAACAAATAAAAGACAGTAACTACCATGTCTGAGGCAAGATATCCAGCAGCAGATGCAAGGAGTATATGTAACTGTTCATGTGCTTGGCACAGTCTACTAACCACTGATCGATATGGTGATGGTCTTAGAGAATGCTCTTTAACCTAAACAGGCATTAAGTAGTTAGGATGTATGCGATTAATGTACTCTAATCAAGGTTGCGATCCTAGGAATGCTTGCAACCCCTTCTCATTTTACCTACTTGTTTCCCTGAGGTCTTATGTACGTGTGTGCATATATGTATGTATGTATGTATATGATATGTATATACATTATATACAGGTACACACATGAGTTTTGTAAGTGTACAGTTTCTGTATACAAGTATGCACACAAGCATAATCAAATGAAACTCCTAAAACACAAAAACACAAAACAAAAACAAATAAACAAAATAAACAAAAACACAAACAAAAACAAAAACAAATAAACAAAATAAACACAAACACACACACTCAAACATACTTGACCACTCCGCACCACCCACCACATGCCCACACAGCCACCCACCACAACCCACCACACACCCACAACCACACCATACACCACACCCAACCACACACATACACCCACCCAACCACACACATACACCCACCAACCACCACATACACCCACCCACCACACACATACACCACCCAACCAACCCACCCAACCACACACATACACCCACCCAACCACACACATACACACCCCCACACAATACACCCACCAACACAAACATACACACCAACCACACCACCCAACAACACACACACACACACACACACACACACACACACCACACACACACACACACACACACACACACACACACACACACACACACACACACACACACACACACACACACACACACACACACACACACACACACACACACACACACACTCCTCCCTAATTCTACCTCTGGAATGGTTGTTTCATCTGCAGTTTGTGTATTACTATTTACACACTGCATGCTGGTGTTGGTGTAGGTGCTGATAAGCATGAAATCAATAAATTGTAATCTATTTATTTTTGTAACTGGAATGGTGTACATTTCAGATTTTATGGAAAAAATGTGTTTACAGGATTATATGCTTCCCACACAGTATATCCACCGAAAACTACTAGATTTGTAGAAGATACTCACTTTACTTTTTGATAATAACCTTATGATCTATTCATAAAGAGAAGAA
>NW_020869103.1:24365-29365 GCF_003789085.1 Penaeus vannamei | reverse complement strand
ATTTGATACAGCTGTGGGAACTTTACTATGTATCATTGTAAATACAGATGGTCTGGTTAAATGTGTCTTTTACGGGTATGCAGTACAGTGCAGAACTTTCGATTTTTTGTCTCTGAAACACTTGTGTGTTACATCTGCCATCACTTTACCCAAAAGCATGTTAGGTAGGCATCATTCATTGATATCTGATTTGATGTAGGACATTTTTTTCCTTTCTTTATATATTTATTCCATTTTTCTTTTCGAGGCATTAATATTGGAAGTAGTCCTCATGGAAACTTTGGGGAAACGGATATGACATTTATTTTACTTTTTTACTTTTGAAAATTGCGTGTTTTACACTTTAGTGACATGAATAAACCCCACATCCATAGAAAAGGTGATATTAAAAAAAGTGCATGTCAATTATTCATAGAGTAATTTTTACATTTTGATTTTTCTTTGATATGTGCATGAAAATTTCTACAAGATTGATATGATACTTTCTGCATGTTATTTCATAATGAAATATTTAGTTATTTGCAACCTATATGCATTTTAGATGCACCATAGAAAATATCTGCTTTGACTTCATAAGTTGATGTTCATTGAGATATATTACAATACTAAAGATTAAAGTACAATCCATGCAGAATAAGTAATTGAATATTACTAAAGTTTAGATTTAATTGACAGATGTTATTATTTCACTAATTTCCAGATGCATATAGTGTTAATATTTTGAATTTAAAAGTATGTTTGTGTTTGTTTATGTGTATGCATCTGTGTGTGCTGCATGCATATGGGTGCAAATATGTATGTATGTATGGGTAGGCCTGTATATATACTCATGCCTTCATGTGTATATATTTGCGTGTGCTTGCATGTGTCTCATGCCAGTATATATAAGTGTGTATTTATTGATATGTGAGCTGATGTGTGGTTTTCTCGAATGTTGACATGTGTTTTATGAAAGAGGATGCTCATTACCCCCCCTGAGAAATGCAAGACATTGTGAAGACCCTTGCTGTGAATCTGAATTTATGTTAGTGCATCTCCTTAAAAGTAACATTTTAGGCATACACACAAACTGTGTGTATCTGGCCTCACATATTATTTGAATTTTTTGTTTCCATACATCTTTTTCCTTAATTATGTGCTAAATATGCTGCTTGGTGAATATATAAAGGGACACACTTCGCACGCTGATTGGAAAGAACATGTAATCTTCTTTGCTTATTATTATTTTTTTCTTATGTAATAAGTGCCTTTTTTCCTTATTATATCAAGGCCAACATATTTTATTTTGTCCATCAAACTAGGTAGAAGGTCCACTTGTCTCAGGGTTAAATCTGAAAGGAATATTATATTTGCGATGTCCAACATGAACGAGCACTTTTTAGTCAGTTCACTTGTGTCTCGGAAGGAATAGGTATATCTATGAATAGTCTTTATGATTTGAAAATTCTCCTTGTTTGCTTCTCAGACTTTTCACATCTTATATTTTGCATATTTTAAAACTTCAGTATGTCACCCTGAATATATCTCATGGAGGTATTGCCCATTATAATGAAAGGAAGAATGAGTTGCCATAGTACATCTCCAGAGTGGGTTTAAGTGTCAGTGTGAGTGAAAATTTCTAGATGTGGACATTAATCTTGTGGATGCTAATTGATATGTGATGTATTTTTACTTTTTTTCCAATTTTGATATTTTCTGCATATATTGTGATGTGCATCAAAAATGTGGTATATGTATTCTTCTTTATTTTCCTCTAAGATGAAGCTGATTTACAAATGTCTGAAATCTACACTAAAAACTACATTAGTTTGTCACAAAAGGTTTTTAGTTCATATTGTAATTGAATTCAGAATTGTAGAACTTGAGAATGCACTTGAAATTGATCAATAATGTCTTATACAAGTTAAATATTCATCAGCTGAGATATTTCATGTATAAACAGAATAAAGTGTATTGTATAATGTGACAGAAATTGGTTCAAATTATTTTTAGAATAATTTTAGAGGAAATATTTTTCCAGAATTATACATTTCTTAATACCATATATAAAATGCATTGCTATTCCTTTTGGATTAACGCACAGATTACAGTATCCACTTTTTTTTTCTTTTTCTCAAAGACTTACTGAACATAGGGCACCTTGTAAAGTGAACAATTATGAGCAATACAGCAATTTATAGAACAAGTCAGCACTGTTTAAATGCCAAAACCATACACACAACTTATTCAGCATGTCAGATTTGTACAGACTTTTGTACTTTTCCTTAACAGGATATTTTTGTTTGCTTAAGTTCCCACAGTATTACATCATTTCCTTGGTGTCCCACAGGACAAGCAGTTTGGGAAAGTCCAGCTCTACTTCCCCCACGAGAACCCCAAAGCTGAGGTGGAGACGCAGATCAAGCCATACAAGACGTATACATTACAGAGAGCATATAAAGGGGAGTCCTACTTTTGGGGGTTGCTTCCTCAACAAGGGGACCTCCTACAGTTCACCTTCGATCCTCCGGTTGTGATCAAAGGGTGAGTCCTGTGAAGAGATGCTCGAGGGGATAGTTACTGGTAGATATTTGTGAAGAGGAAAACTCAGGTCAAAATAAGTTAGAGCAGAACCATGGTATGAGAAAATGAGGTGGGCAGCTGGAGATGTAAAAAATACAAGAAGGTGCCAGTGGTTAATTAAAGATTATGTATATGCTAAATGTGATGATCATACATGTGATTTTCAAGTCATTTCTTTTACCAGCATCACTGATTTTATTTGTGCTACTGAAAGAGGCATGTGAAAAAGAAATTCTTGTTTCCAGTATCAAAAGACGACCAGCTCTCAAGTCGGTTATCAGTTTTTCTTTCTTTGGTTTCATTGAATTTGCTAACATGGTATTTCATGATTATTTATTTTTCCAAAGCCATTATATTGATAAGCTACTATTTAATTTGTGCAATAAAGATAAGGAACATAATGCTAACATAGATGGAAACCAGGGAGTAAAATTCAGAAAAAAGGGATTGTATAAGAAAAAAGAATCTATCTATCTGTCTATCTCTGTGTATCTATATTTATATCTATATCTTTATCTGTGTCTATCTATCAATATCTATCTATACTTATCATTATTTGATATAATCCCAATGGTACAAGATATGTAGTACAAGAAAAGACATAAAATCAAACCAGAATCACTTACAAAATACACAGAATATAATGCAGTCTTCAAGTAGAAATAATCTTCATCATTAATAATTTTTATTCATCTTTAATTAATTTATAGAAAACTATTATATTTTCAGCATTTGATTAGTTTCCCATTATCCATGCTATACTCCTGTACAATACATACATTCCCAGAAATATACAGTTTATCATTAATCACTCATGTAAAATGAACACAGTCTACACAAAAATAGACCAATATAAAACTAATATGAACATGTGGGATAGAATTAATTTGATTTATTTTTTCCTTGCAGGTTCCTCTTTCGTAGTGGGAATGTTGAGCATCCATCCGACAGACTGTATAACACAACAGTAGAGGTGCTTCCTGTACAGCCATTTTCCAACATCCCTGCCGTTGCTGCGAAAAAATACAAAATTACTGAAGATAAATATATGATAGTCGGTAAGTGAATTGGAATGCCCTCTTCAATAACATATATATTATTATTATTACATTTTTTTAAGTTAAAAGAATGGAGGAATATAGCAAGAGCACAAGGAATTCTGTGGTACTCATTATAGAAAATTGAATTTATAAGAAATCTTATTCATTAATTCAATTTTAGTATAAATATTTTTACTGTTTTTGATGAATATATATATATATATATATATATATATATATATATATATATATATATATATATATATATATATATATATATATTGTTAAGCATGCATGGCTGTATTTTTTTTATTGTAATTATATATATTTTTTTTTTTTCTTGTTATTCTAATCATTCTAATATCTACAGGTGACTTTGATGATATGGGTGTAGCAGAGGGGTTAATAAATGGAGAATTAGGAGAAATTAAAACATTACGTCTACATGTCCATATAGACAGTGACAATTGGGCTATACTTAGTGAGGTGAGTTGCTTACTCGTAGTGTACGGCATCTGTATTTGTTTATGATTATATATCCGTTTAGTCAATTTTTCCAGATTTGCTAATTCGCTTATCTTTTTTTATACCTAGAATACTATTTTAACTAGATGCTTTAAATGCATAAACAGTTATGATACTTTCTGTAAATTTAAGAAATACTTTGACTACCAAAATGTCTCATAGTCTACCCTTTTTGAAAATGTTATTTATTTTTATTTTTATTCATCTTTAAGTTATTTATAGAAAATGATTCTATTTTCAGCATTTGTTTCGTTTCACATTATCCATGCTATACTCCTGTACAATACGTACATTCCCAGAAATATACAGTTTATTTCTCATTATTTATATTGCATGAACATTGCACTTACATTCTTTAAAAAATTAGGTTATCTTCTATTATTAATTTCATCAATAGATTCACATTTTCTTTGTTTTATTTATTAATTTCATTAATCAATTTATTCATCTACTCACATGTTCTTTATTTTTCATCACACGTTGCAGATTCACATAGAAACTCCGGAAAAGAGGTGACCAGACGCTCCAATGGCCTTCACCTTCTGCGAGTGTCCAAGCATCTCGTGCCAGCAGTGACCAAGGCTCCATGTATGTTTCCAATGTGTATGAAAGTGATACAAAAAGACAAATGGGTGAAAGTTTTTAAAAATGGCCGGTAGCATTCTTGTTGATATTTATTACTGGTAATCAGATATTTTCGTATGAGAAGAACAAGATATATTCCATATATTGTGCTGAGGAACTTTTTTATACAGAATATATATATATATACATGTACACACATTTGTAGGCATATATGTTGCAAAAATATAGATTGACAGTGATCTGTGTCTACGGTCCTTATCAGAGAGGGTATAGGGCCCTGATCTGTGT
>NW_020869103.1:12266-22266 GCF_003789085.1 Penaeus vannamei | reverse complement strand
GTTTCTTAAAAAAAGAAAGATATTGATATAGACATATTTTTTAATTGTAGAGGGATTTTTGGTGTCCAAGCATTTTTATATTTACAGTTGTTCTGATAAGTGAATTCTTAAAGTAGGTATCAAAATTCTTTCAGAGCACAGCAAAGAAGCAATAATGTTTTTGTTCAATTACATTCATATGATTATAAAAAAGTGAACTTTTGCTAGTATCTCTATTGGTTTGGAATGTTTCATCTTATTGGCCCCTATGTATAATGCACTTCCAGCAAACAAACCTTTATTTCATTCTATTAACAGAATGCCTCCAGGACCCTGCCACATCATATGACAAACATTTGAGGCTCTTCTTAGGAAACAGTATTCTGTGGAGTGTTTCAGTCCACAATGTGCATTGTGCATGTACCTTGTCTCATGATACTACACTGTTTTTGTATCAGTATCAGTCTCATCCATAAGATGCCTCAGGATTATTTGTAACACATGTGTAAGGCCTGATTAAGAGGTATATACACATGAGTATATAGCTTTTTTAACTGGATTTCAGGATAGATCAGCAGTAGGCATTCCTGGGGTGAAATATGGCTCTGTGAAGAATCTCAAGAGACGGGGTGGCAAGGTAGTTCATGATGCCGAATCACATGGGGCTGATCAGTTTTACATTCGCCTTTGATGTAAAGTAGCTCCCATTGTCAGCAGTTACTTAGTGCCACAGCTTTTCACACTGATGGATTTTGATGCAACCTCACTGCAGTGCAGTTTTTTAAAGATATTTTTTGTGATTATGTTGCCACATCACTGCAGCGCAGAATTTTTCACTTATTTGTGATTTTGTTATGCCAGAATGTTCATCATGACTGCATTCAGTGAATCATTTATTCTCACTTGTTTACAGTACTTAAATGTTATTCTGAAGAGAATGCACTATTTAAATAATTTTCTTTTTAGCATTCCCTGTTTTAGCTTCATAGTTTTGTACCAACCTTTTTGCTCCGTGGAATGTTCAATTTCAAATGTGATGATTGCCTGAACATCAGTTTCTGTTCCACTGTTTCCAAGCGTCTCACTGTCTTAGACTCAGAATTGCATGGCCTGTGTAATCAGTTATATAATTTGGATGACTAATTTTCACATCAAATTTACTTTATGTTAGCAGAAAATTATGATTTTTATTATAATGAGGTAATTGACCTTAGCCTTGAACAAATGGAATATGAACTGATGGCCTGGATACTTTATTTTCGGTTTCAGTTCACTTATTTGTCTGCGAAACTCAAGTCAGCATTGATTTCTTGGTTCTTTCCCAGTGGGGTTTATGATATATGTTAGAATTGAACTGTAAGAGGATAATATAGTTTATTTTTCCTTGACTGAATGATATAGTATTCTTATATTCTCATCAGTCTCTACCCACTGAAAAAGCTTGTATATCTTGAGCCAAATACTAATAGATATATGCATAGCCAAATGAAAAGATTAAACAGCCTATTATTGGAAATACAGATGTAATGGTACTAATGACTTGAAAGTTGTAATTTGATAGGAATGTAAGTACATAATTTGATACAGCTGTTTGGGAACTTTACTATGTATCATTGTAAATACAGATGGTCTGGTTAAATGTGTCTTTTACGGGTATGCGGTACAGTGCAGAACTTTCGATTTTTTGTCTCTGAAACACTTGTGTGTTACATCTGCCATCACTTTACCCAAAAGCATGTTAGGTAGGCATCATTCACTGATATTTGATTTGATTTAGGACATTTTTTTCCCTTCTTTATCTATTTATTCCATTTTTTCTTTTCGAGGCATTAATATTGGAAGTAGTCCTCATGGAAACTTTGGGGAAACGGATATGACATTTATTTTACTTTTTTACTTTTGAAAATTGTGTGTTTTACACTTTAGTGACATGAATAAACCCCACATCCATAGAAAAGGTGATATTTAAAAAAAGTGCATGTCAATTATTCATAGATTAATATTTAAATTTTGATTTTTCTTTGATATGTGCATGAAAATTTCTACAAGATTGATATGATACTTTCTGCATGTTATTTCATAATGAAATATTTAGTTATTTGCAACCTATATGCATTTTAGATGCACCATAGAAAATATCTGCTTTGACTTCATAAGTTGATGTTCATTGAGATATATTACAATACTAAAGATTAAAGTACAATCCATGCAGAATAAGTAATTGAATATTACTAAAGTTTAGATTTAATTAACAGATGTTATTATTTCACTAATTTCCAGATGCATATAGTGTTAATATTTTGAATTTAAAAGTATGTTTGTGTTTGTTTATGTGTATGCATCTGTGTGTGCTGCATGCATATGGGTGCAAATATGTATTGTATGTATGGGTAGGCCTGTATATATACTCATGCCTTCATGTGTATGTATTTGCGTATGCTTGCATGTGTCTCATGACAGTATATATAAGTGTGTATTTATTGATATGTGAGCTGATGTGTGGTTTTCTCGATGTTGACATGTGTTTTATGAAAGAGGATGCTCATTACCCCCCCTGAGAAATGCAAGACATTGTGAAGACCCTTGCTGTGAATCTGAATTTATGTTAGTGCATCTCCTTAAAAGTAACATTTTAGGCATACACACAAACTGTGTGTATCTGGCCTCACATATTATTTGAATTTTTTGTTTCCATACATCTTCATTTTCCTTAATTATGTGCTAAATACGCTGCTGGTGAATATATAAAGGGACACACTTCGCACGCTGATTGGAAAGAACATGTAATCTTCTTTGCTTATTATTATTTTTTTCTTATGTAATAAGTGCCTTTTTTCCTTATTATATCAAGGCCAACATATTTTATTTTGTCCATCAAACTAGGTAGAAGGTCACTTGTCTCAGGGTTAAATCTGAAAGGAATATTATATTTGCGATGTCCAACATGAACGAGCACTTTTTTAGTCAGTTCACTTGTGTCTCGGAAGGAATAGGTATAACTATGAATAGTCTTTATGATTGAAAATTCTCCTTTGTTTGCTTCTCAGACTTTTTCACATCTTATAATTTGCATATTTTAAAACTTCAGTATGTCACCCGAATATATCTCATGGAGGTATTGCCCATTATAATGAAAGGAAGAATGAGTTGCCATAGTACATCTCCAGAGTGGGTTTAAGTGTCAGTGTGAGTGAAAATTTCTAGATGTGGACATTAATCTTGTGGATGCTAATTGATATGTGATGTATTTTTTACTTTTTTTCCAATTTTGATATTTTCTGCATATATTGTGATGTGCATCAAAAATGTGGTATATGTATTCTTCTTTATTTTCCTCTAAGATGAAGCTGATTTACAATGTCTGAAATCTACACTAAAAACTACATTAGTTTGTCACAAAAGGTTTTTAGTTCATATTGTAATTGAATTCAGAATTGTAGAACTTGAGAATGCACTTGAAATTGATTAATAATGTCTTATACAAGTTAAATATTCAACAGCTGAGATATTCATGTATAAACAGAATAAAGTGTATTGTATAATGTGACAGAAATTGGTTCAAATTATTTTTAGAATAATTTTAGAGGAAATATTTTTCCAGAATTATACATTTCTTAATACCATATATAAAATGCATTGCTATTCCTTTTGGATTAACGCACAGATTACAGTATCCACTTTTTTTTTTTTTTCTCAAGACTTACTGAACATAGGGCACCTTGTAAAGTGAACAATTATGAGCAATACAGCAATTATAGAACAAGTCAGCACTGTTTAAATGCCAAAACCATACACACAACTTATTCAGCATGTCAGATTTGTACAGACTTTTGTACTTTTCCTTAACAGGATATTTTTGTTTGCTTAAGTTCCCACAGTATTACATCATTTCCTTGGTGTCCCACAGGACAAGCAGTTTTGGGAAAGTCCAGCTCTACTTCCCCACGAGAACCCCAAAGCTGAGGTGGAGACGCCAGATCAAGCCATACAAGACGTATACATTACAGAGAGCATATAAAGGGGAGTCCTACTTTTGGGGGTTGCTTCCTCAACAAGGGGACCTCCTACAGTTCACCTTCGATCCTCCGGTTGTGATCAAAGGTGAGTCCTGTGAAGAGATGCTCGAGGACATAGTTACTGTAGATATTGTGAAGAGGAAAACTCAGGTCAAAATAAGGTTAGAGCTGAACCATGGTATGAGAAATGAGGTGGGCAGCTGGAGATGTAAAAATACAAGAAGGTGCCAGTGGTAAATTAAAGATTATGTATATGCTAAATGTGATGATCATACATGTCATTTTCAAGCTATTTCTTTTACCAGCATCACTGATTTTATTTGTGCTACTGAAAGAGGCATGTGAAAAAGAAATTCTCATTTCCAGTATCAAAAGACGACCAGCTCTCAAGTCGGTATCAGTTTTTCTTTCTTTGGTTTCATTGAATTTGCTAACATGGTACTTCATGATTGTTTATTTTTCCAAAGCCATTATACTTGATAAGCTACTATTTAATTTGTGCAATAAAGATAAGGAACATAATGCTAAGATAGATGGAAACCAGGGAGTAAAATTCGGAAAAAGGGATTGTATAAGAAAAAAGAATCTATCTATCTCTATCTCTGTGTATCTTAATTTATTATCTATATCTTTATCTGTGTCTATCTATGAATATCTATCTATACTTATCATTATTTGATATAATCCCAATGGTACAAGATATGTAGTACAAGAAAAGACATAAAATCAAACCAGAATCACTTACAAAATACACAGAATATAAGCAATCTCCAAGTAGAACTAATTTTCATCATTAATAATTTTTATTCATCTTCATTAATTTATAGAAATTTATATTTCAGCATTTGATTAGTTTCCCATTATCCATGCTATACTCCTGTACAATACATACATTCCAGAAATATACAGTTTATCATTAATCACTCATGTAAAATGAACACAGTCTACACAAAAATAGACCAATATAAAACTAATATGAACATGTGGGATAGAATTAATTTGTTATATTTTTTCCTGCAGGTTCTCTTTCGTAGTGGGAATGTTGAGCATCCATCCGACAGACTGTATAACACAACAGTAGAGGTGCTTCCTGTACAGCCATTTTCCAACATCCCTGCCGTTGCTGCGAAAAAATACAAAATTACTGAAGATAAATATATGATAGTCGGTAAGTGAATTGGAATGCCCTCTTCAATAACATATATATTATTATTATTAACATTTTTTTAAGTTAAAAGAATGGAGGAATATAGCAAGAGCACAAGGAATTCTGTGGTACTCATTATAGAAAATTGAATTTATAAGAAAATCTTATTCATTAATTCAATTTTAGTATAAATATTTTTACTGTTTTGATGAATATATATATATATATATATATATATATATATATATATATATATATATATATATATATATATATATATATATATATATATATTTAAGCATGCATGGCTGTATTTTTTTATTATTGTAATTATATATATTTTTCTTTTTTTCTTGTTATTCTAATCATTCTAATATCTACAGGTGACTTTGATGATATGGGTGTAGCAGAGGGTTAATAAATGGAGAATTAGGAGAAATTAAAACATTACGTCTACATGTCCATATAGACAGCGACAATTGGGCTATACTTAGTGAGGTGAGTTGCTTACTCTTAGTGTAAAGCATCTGTATTTGTTTATGATTATATATCCGTTTAGTCAATTTTTCCAGATTTGCTTATTCGCTTATCTTTTATACCTAGAATACTATTTTAACTAGATGCTTTAAATGCATAAACAGTTATGATACTTTCTGTAAATTTAAGAAACATTTTGACTACCAAAATGTCTCATAGTCTACCCTTTTTTGAAAATGTTATTTATTTTATATTTTTATTCATCTTTAAGTTATTATAGAAAATGATTCTATTTTCAGCATTTTTTCGTTTCACATTATCCATGCTATACTCGCACAATACGTACATTCCCAGAAATATACAGTTTTATTTCTCATTATTTATATTGCATGAACATTGCACTTACATTCTTTAAAAAATTAGGTTATCTTCTATTATTAATTTCATCAATAGATTCACATTTTCTTTGTTTTATTTATTAATTTCATTAATCAATTTATTCATCTACTCACATGTTCTTTATTTTTCATCACGCGTTGCAGATTCACATAGAAACTCCGGAAAAGAGGTGACCAGACGCTCCAATGGCCTTCACCTTCTGCGAGTGTCCAAGCATCTCGTGCCAGCAGTGACCAAGGCTCCATGTATGTTTCCAATGTGTATGAAAGTGATACAAAAAGACAAATGGGTGAAAGTTTTTAAAAATGGCCGGTAGCATTCTTGTTGATATTTATTACTGGTAATCAGATATTTTCGTATGAGAAGAACAAGATATATTCCATATATTGTGCTGAGGAACTTTTTTATACAGAATATATATATATATACATGTACACACATTTGTAGGCATATATGTTGCAAAAATATAGATTGACAGTGATCTGTGTCTACGGTCCTTATCAGAGAGGGTATAGGGCCCTAATATTTGAGAAATCTCATGTTCTAAGAGGCTGGATGTCATGTGATAGATAGTGTATTTCACAATAGATCTGATGGATAATAGACCTGTACGATTTAAAGATGATGTATAAAATACTGAGAAGTTTGTATCATTTATCATAATGTGTAATAATCTGGATGGATTATTGCTTCATTATCATGTGAATCTCATGACTTGATAGCTGTATTTAATCATTGCCTTCAGTTTTTTTTCTCTTATATTTTTTTTTTTCACACAGACATCATTCTCAGACTTTATATAAACCAACCCAACTGACCAAGTATGTCCATTTCTTGTGAATGTTTCATGCTAGAAAAAATAAATGAGGGAGAAAAATGTTCGAGGCGATAGAAGATAATATGCAGTTGTGATAGAGAGGATGTTTCATTCAAGAAGAGGTGTGAATATTTATATATATATAAAACATATAGATGCCTGGAGATTATAGATATTTAGTAATTTGTTTCAGTCGGAATCTCAGTTATCCTTCAGAAGAGGAGGAATTGTTGCTGTATAAGGTGCTTCGGTAGAATTAGATTGTTAAGAATATGAATCTGATGTTACAGTGGGTCTGGTAGGTAACCTAGTTTTATTTTGGTATATCCTTATTTTATTTAAGCATATCCCTATGTGAGTGGTACACTTTGTTGTCAATTTACATTTATTTATTCAGCCATGCTTTATAAAGATTAGTATCAAGTCTTCAGTTCTTTTTCCATATTTTGTTTTGTAGAAAAATAACTTATAAAATTCATTCACAGCAGATTATCATATCCTCCCCTCCATACATAAAACCATAATTATCTGCATATGTATATTTTGAAGCCACACTTCATCAGTTGACGTTCATCACACCTAAATGAATGGCATTTTGCATTTCATCAGATATTACAAAGAGTGGTTATGTAACCTCAAACGCATTTTTTCGCCTCAGTCTTATAGTTTGCCACATGATATCAGTCATCGCATTGTAGTATTTAAAGAACTAGTGTAACCACATAGCTAGAGTGGCCTGATAGTGCCTTTTATAAGATATGAAACACTTGATATGATGAAATAACTTTTGTCTAGTTCCTGTTGTGCAAGAAAATGAGACTGTAAAAAAAGGTGTTTTTAATTAAGATAAAGAATATATATCTTAATTTTTGCTGCAAAGATTGAAAGCATTCATACACAGAAAAACAAATAGACAAATCAAGAGAAAAAGATATTCTAGTGTTTCTGTACAAGAGCAAGGAAAGGTTTTTGTGAGTGGTATCTGCCATGTTAGGTTCTTGTAAATAGAATGTTTATATAGTGACAAGTTATTTTGATTTGGTGCTTCTATTAGATGTATAGTATATTTTACTCTGGTTCTTATTTGTAGCACCAGCATGTTTAAGAGAGTAGAGAGAAAATGGTTGCTGTCTGAGAAAATTTAATTTCTTTCCATTGTGAAAAAATGGGAAAAAATAATTGCATCAGAGTCTATTTGTAATATTCTGTATCTGTGTTTAGTTGCATTTTAAAGAAATAAGAGTAGCATTAGAGTATATGAAATTTCAATGCTTTAATGCAATAGATTTGTTTAGATTATATACAGCAAAGAATATAAATATAGTTTGGAACATTTCTGTTTGGGAATCAAAATTTGCTGTTCGTATTACTTATATAATTACACAATGGGACTAAATGTACTTATAGATTTTATAGAGGTATATACTGAGAGAGAAAAAGTTGTACAGTGGTTGATTTCTGTAATTTGTTATTTATTATTCTCATTATCATTTTAAAGAGGTGCTTTTAGGTATTTTTCTTATAAAGGAGGCTTTGGCACAACATATTTTGATTTCAAAAAGCTGAAAAAAGGTAACAATGAAAAGTTTCCATAGCTTCATAGAGGATCACTTCATACACAATTTATTATTTTGAATTGCTATATACTTAACATACTGAGTTACGTCAAGCATTCATATGTCTATTTTTTAATGAAATATAGTTATTTTTAATCGCCCTTCCTCTTTGTTTTTTTGGGAGTAACATAGTGTTTTTTGAATAATCTGTTATTCAGTACTTAGATTTTATTAACTAATACCTATTTCTTTCAAGGGCTATCTTCTTTCTGTAAGTGTTAAGTTATGGCATATATGTACTTAAGAATTTAGGAAGAAAAAGTTATATGTATTCAGATATTTTAACACAGGTATATATATATTTTTTGTTATTAACAGATTAACTTGCACATTTTGAATAACTGGGACACTATTTCTACTTGGTTTATTTCCTTCTTCCTTTCTTCTTTCATTCTTGTAGCAGAAACTTTCATTTATGATTTAACTTTGTATAAAGGGTTCAAAATTTTTGAATGAGTTTGTTCATATTTGGAATTCAGCATAGATGGTGCCAAATGTCTCACTTTGTTTCTAATAAAACTATAACAAATTTGGTATTTTTATATCCAATATAAAAAACTGATGTGCAAAATATAGTCTAATTGACAATACTTGGCATTGCTCATACACCATGTGTGTATGCATATATGTATGTACATATCTATACATATGTATATGTGTGTGTGTGTGTGTGTGTGTGTGTGTGTGTGTGTGTGTGTGTGTGTGTGTGTGTGTGTGTGTGTGTGTGTGTGTGTGTGTGTGTGCATGCAAGGTCTATACAAGTACTTACATAGACTTTGTGTGCGTGTGCCTGTGCGTAATAAGACTTGTCAGTTCCACTTCAAATATATGTAGATTTCATTTTTAACGTACACACACCTTAAAAGTGAGACACCCCCTTTTGCCAGTACTCGGTCTCCCGCTGTCCAACAATGTGCAATGTTCGCTCTTCGTCTCGCTTCATCCCGCATTATAAGTGACATTACGTACAGAAAGAAAAGTTCTCTTTTTAACCCTCAAGGCCTGTCTCTACCCGTTGTAAACTGTTCAACCTGATCCAGAGAAAGCTAAATGTGTTCTGTCACAATAGCACCTTGAGCTCTTTACATCAAATGGAATAATTAATGTCTCATTTTAAAAGTTGAATGCCCCTTTCCACCAGTAGTTCACAACCTTTTCGCAAAGGGATTTTGAAAGGCGTTTAAGCTTCCAAAGGAGGTGTTGGGGAGACACCATAAATATGTATGGCCATTCTTTAATGATATATGCTTACAGACTAGGAGGAATTAAGATTAATCAGTTACTAAATGCTTCATTCGCTAATCATTCTCATAAGAAGGTACGTAATTGGTAAATAATGAACTGCAGCGTTGTGCTACCCTTACACCATGGCCTAACAGGTAAATAGTGGACAGGAGTTGCCTTCACACAGAAACCTGGCCCGCTGAGTCCGTCCTCTACAGTTCCTCTTTTCCAGATTTTTTTTTTTTTTTTTTTTTTTTTTTTTTTTTTTTTTTACATTACAGAAACTTCAAAAATCAAGGGAAGCTTAAGTTTATAGCTGCTAGTT
>NW_020869102.1:516125-525822 GCF_003789085.1 Penaeus vannamei | reverse complement strand
ATGGCGCACCCATCACTCCCAAGGGAGTAGCCATTTGGCCAATCTCCAGCAGAACTGCCAGCCCTCGGTAGTAAGAGGTTACTCCTGCTGATGAGCGTATAATGGTATTGAGAATTTGAAGCTATCTTTGGCTTTCAATGTCCTGCTTATTGGTTGTGTACGCTCCCTACCGAATGTTTGTAAACTTGAACGGAAAGAAATGTTCTACGCCAAAAACTTAAACATCTGTGGGTAGAACAGATGTCACCCGCGAGATATTCGCATTGTTTCTGGGTGACTTCCAAATGCGGTATCTGCTTGTGAGCCGAGCTGGTTAATGAGATGTCCTGTCGGTCCCCATGGTTTCAGGAGCTGATGCCCGGTAGTGAGAATAGCCTCCTTTTCCGGGACTTTGCTAGGTCCCAGAAACTGAGGATTTCTGGCTTCCTGGTACCAGCGCCCAGACCCACATCGCTGGACATGGTACAGTGAATGCAGCCAAGGGAAGATCGACCACATACTCGTTAGCACTCGATGGAGGATCCTCCAGAATTGCAGGGTGTACAGGAGTGCTGAGTTCTGTGGTACTGACCATAGATTGGTTGTGGCTACCCTCCGGGTTCACTTCAAAACTCCCCAGCGGTCAAATGATCGCCCTAGGGTGTTTCATTTGGACAGGCTGAGGGAGGGGGAGCGTGCCCGCGGGTTTGCTGAGGCAATCTCTGATCGTTACGCAATGCTCGCCAGTCTCACAGACCCAGTTCTTCTGTGGGATACCTTCAAGCGTGAAACGCTTGGTGCAGCTCAAGATACGATTAGTGTACGCCCGAGAGCAGTACAGAATTCCATCTCGCAGGAGACACTGAAAGCCACAGATGCATGTCGTGCGGCTCGTCTGACAGGGGATCGGGAATTGCACCGTTCTCATGTGCGCAAAACTCGGTCCCTGTTAAGAAGGGACAAGGAACAGTTTATTAGGAGTCTTGCAGAGGAGGTAGAAGGCCATTTCTTAGTAAATGACCTTCGTCCTGCATACCAAGCCCGGAGAAAGCTGAACTCCAAGCCCTCTTCACAGGTGACAGCAGTTCGCTCAGTAAGTGGTCAGATCGTTTCAGATCCTGTTGCGATGCGGGAACGTTAGGCTGAGTATTTTGAGCAGTTGTACCAGGTTGACCCACCAACAGTTAACTTGGATGCGGGTAGTGTCGAGATCCCGCTGCCGGATCCTCCCATCAGTGAGGACCCTCCTCCCTAAGTTACGGAGGCGATTTCCAAGCTGAAGAGTGGTAAAGTAGCAGATATCTGCGGCATACCAGCTGAACTGTTAAAGGCTGGTGGTGAACCTATGACACGGGGGTTACATGCTGTCCTGGCTGCCATCTGGCGGTCTGGTACCGTTCCTCCTAACCGGTTGAGGGGTGTGGTCACCCCTCTCTGGAAGGGGAAGGGGGACCGTTGGGACTGCAGCAATCACCGAGGCATCACACTGCTCAGTATACCAGGCAAGGTTCTCACCCACATCCTTCTGAGACGTATGAGAGACCATCTACTGAGGCACCAGAGACTGGAGCAATCCGGATTCACTCCTGTAAAGTCCACAATAGACCGTATCCTCGCGCTTCGAGTCACTGTAGAGCGCCGCCGTGAGTTCGGGCGTGGGCTGCTTGCAGCCTACATCGATCTCATGATATGATATAAAGTCCGACTAACAGATGCCGCAGAAAAAGTAATGCTCACAAAATTCATAAGTCATCACCTTAAATACCTGCTCTCTTGTCCGACAAATAATTAGAAATTTAATCAATAGATGGCACTTTGAAGGCTTACCATCACAAGATTTACTTGATTTCACATCGAAAGGATTTTTTAAATAAATCAACGCAAGATTTGACATCACATTTTTTTTTCTTTACTTTCTTTATGACTAAGAGTCAGGGTTGGAATTCTACGGAGATTCGTCTGCTAAACGGAAACAGACGACCGATAGATGGTGACGTCCCATCGGTTTTTTTTTTCGAAGGCCGTATTTGTTATTTTGTATGACTGCCGATGTTTGATGCAAATGAAAAGTGTTTAAAACAATAATGAGATATTTTCCCATGTTCAGATAATTTAAACATGAAAACTACTGAAACCAGCCTCATTTGAACTGATATGATGTGGCAGACCGAACGTCATCACGCCGGAAATTTCATCCGATGGCACTTCAGCTGGTCTTCTAGCTGGCCATCATCAAAGGGAGGGCCACAGTCCCATAGAGTGACTTCAAACCTTCAGTCCTACAACACACCCACTATGAAGAGTTGTATGCTTTTTAGATAAATCAAGTTTACAGGGTCAATGTCGCATTTTCTTGAGTTATACATCCAATACATTTTCTATAAAGGGATGGGGTGCATTTTTGTTGTTGAACGTTACATTACTGCTGGCTTGGTAATATATTTATTGCATATTGTTTTAGACATGCAATAAACAAGAAAGTAACACAGAGAATCTTATAATCACCAGACTTTGAACCTGCGCACTGTAACTGTAATCTAATATTCATTCGTTTATGATAATGTATGGCCCATTATTATTATTATTTATAACCGCTTTCTCCGTCATCTGATGTTTAGAGAACGGCAGAAATCCTGCTACGGAAAAGCAGACCTGCTAGTAGTAAGAAACTGTTTAACAGATGGTGCTAAGTAGAGCTTCCACCAATTTTCGTTAATTAAATTAATACAATAATTAGTATATATACAATATTACTTTAGTATCCATATATGTGTATGTATATTATATATATAATACATATATATATATGTATGTATATAATATATATATATATATATATATATATATATATATATATATATATATATATATTTTATATATATATATAGATAGATAGATAGATAGATAGATAGATAGATATACATTTATATATATTATATATAGATAGATAGATAGATAGATAGATAGATAGATAGATAGATAGAATAGATAATATACATTATATATATATATATATATAATATTTACATCACCACCACAATATTTTTAATATTTCTTTTCTATGGAAAAGCTTTTCAAAATATATAAACAAATTCACGGCTGGAAATTCGTCTGCTTAATGGAAACGAAAGGCGACCGACGGATGTTGACGTCACTACTTTTTTTTTCTGTAGGCTAATAGGCTGTATTTTTGTTATTCTTTCTGATCACAGATGGTTTGATGCAAATCAAAAGTATTTACAGCATCAATTTCTTGTTCATGTTCAAATTAACTAGAACTAAAAGATTAACTAAAACCGGCTTGGTATGAACTGATATGAAGTGGCAGACCGAACGGAAATTTCCATCGGTCACTTCAGCTGAGATGTCCAGCTAGATATCACCAAAGGCAGACTTACAGTTCCATAGAATAACTTTTAAACCTTTAGCCCTGCAACACACTCATTATAAATAGCGTATACTTTTTAGATAAACCAAGTTTACTGGTTCAATTTCGCATTGTCTTTATGTACATATCTAATACATTTTCTATAAAGGGATGTGGGCACATTGTAAGTTGCTGAATTGTTGTTACATTTTATTGGCTTCATAACGTATTTACTGTATATTGTTTTATGCAGTGCAGTGAACAAGAATGTAACAGAGAATCCTATAATAATCTGAATCTGACCCTACGTACTGTTACTATAATATTTAATCCGTTTATGATAGTGTATGCTTCAATTCTATCATTTATATCGTTGTCTTTAGCTTCTAATGTTTAGAAAACAGCAGAAATGCTGCTACGGAAAGGCGGCCAGCAATGTTTCAGATAGTGCTAACAAGATCTCCAATCACAAGATTTACTCGTTACTTTGTTTCCGATAGCCAACGGAAAATTTATGGTGCCAAGAATAAATGCCATCAAAAGATTTCCGTTTATACAGAATTCCCTTGTCAGATGATGCTATTATGAATTATCACTCATCAGTGTATTCTAATCAACACACTCTTCAAGAGAGCGTCGGACAGACTCGGCAATGGGCGTTCCAGTAGGAGGGAGTAGGCTCCCTGCATTAGTGACTGATTCTTTGTATACCTTTAAGATTGTCGTTCTTCGGGGGAGGGGGCGCATTTTTACAACTAAATGTAAAGAGGTGGTTTTGAGGAAAATATTAACAACAGAACAATTACTGATTTATCTGGATAAATAGTGGAAAACATGAAGGGTCGGCGATGAAGGAAGGAGGCATATATTATATAATGGAGGCGATAACTATATAAAGAAATTACTATGAATGAGTTGCGTTAGTTTAGTTTTGGCCATTTCTCGGCATATTACAAAATCATAATCCATTTCGGTTAAACCTCATCCAGGTATTATTGCAAATGACGCTTAACATCAAAAATATAGAATCTGACCTAGCTACCCGACAGAACAGAACATTCTAAGATACTTTTCTTCTATAACATTTCCTTCGCAAACTAATAATAAGGTTTATAAAGTGGATGTAATACTTTAAAATTCTGTTACAGGTTCTCCAGCGGCGAGAAAAAATGACGCGTAATCGAGAAAACAATCGAACGGAATTGTAGCCGATGACGGGAAATCAAATTGAGCCAATGAGAATCGCACTTGGCCGTGACGTGGCAATAGACACAGGGGACCAGTCTATTAGAGCCAATAAGAACTGTGTTAGATAATCACGTGATAATAGAAACTGGACCCATAGGAGGCCAGTTGAAATTCAAATCAGTTCCCTCCTGGTTAAGGCGTGTATAAAGTCGTGCGGCGTCTTTAACATGCAAAATATCATAGCATTAACGAAAAAGAGCGGCGGATAGCGGTCACAATTGCCGCCAAGAGCGACGACGAGGATTTTGACGACTCGCAGGCTGGCCATCGTGATATTATCGGTATGAGATTTACCTGGGCTATATCCTGCCGACATACGAGGTAAAGATTTTGCAGAGACCGCCATTCTCTCCTGAAAGGGGATTATCCTATTTACCATGAAAGTGGTTTGCAAGAGCTAAATTACTGAGAAACTTACTTCGGCCATTCGTTATCTCACATTTTCCCTGATGCAGTGGCGTGCAGAGATCTGATGCCTGAAGAAAACCTCTTGACCGTTTACCCCAGACTATAAGATCTGGTACTGAGAAAGGGAAATATTTTGAAAACCCGAGCTTATGCCTACGGTAGCCGTATCCGATTTCTCGTGGTTAGACGTTCGGGACATATGCGCATGTGCATATAAACGTCATTGCCGGATAAGTACAAACTTAACCTAAATGAGTGGTATCATCTCATGTTAAGATGCCATCTTGTGTGGTTCACCACGCATGCGCAGAACACCAATCAGGTTATTGTGCCGTACAGTTGCAGAGCTCTCAGCTTTTCCTTAACAGCACCAGCCGTTCTCTAATCTTCAGATGATAGAGAAAACGGGGTATTATTGGAAATGCAACCCGCACCTAATTTAAATAATCTGAGCTTACCATGTGGTAGAACACATCATTCTATGATAGTTTTATTTTATACCATTTTCTTCGCAAATCGATAATAATGATTATAAACCACGATTTCTAGGAGCCGCAATAACCATCCGCCTCCAGCATCGCGACAAAATGACAAAGTCAGATTTGTAGCGGATGACGTATGCGATGGAAATCAAATGAGCCAATTAGATTCGTGCGTGAACATAGACACTCAATAGAACCAATCAGATATGGAATAGATCATCACGTGACAATAGAAGCTGGGCCTAGGAGAAGGCAGTTGAAATTAAAATCAGTTACATCATGGCTAGAGAGTGTGCAGGTTGTGAGAACAATTATTTCGATTTTACTGCGAAATATCAACAAAATAACGAAGCAAGCTTACATCACGTGTACTGCCAGTGGAAGTACAATGCCCACACTGTAAGACATCGTGTCATTACAGAAATGTCAGACACCAGTGGATTTGTGGTGCATGGAAAATGATTAAAACAAAAAGAAACGAAGAAAGTAGTATAACTATGCTGTAAAGGAAAGCAATTTCCGCCAACAACGACCTTGAATACCCCAACGATCCCAGTGACCCGCAGCCTGGCCCGTCTGGAGTTAAGGATGAAGGTAAGATGAGGTTAAAACTGTTCCTGGGTCTGGGCTCTCTTCTGCCGAAACATGAGGTGAAGATTTTGCAGACCAAGCGGGTGTGGGGGGACGCTCCCTATACAACCCGGAAATGTGTTAATATACTATGCTTACTAATATTCTACCGATATTTCTCGAAATTCCCAGATATGTAGGCCTATGATGCCCTCCTAGCTATCAAGACCGATAGCGTTCGAAACACGACGAAAGCTACTGGAAATTTATTCTATTCACCCCAAAAATGGTGTGGGGATTTCGAATATAAATCCTGATCCGTATCGCAAGTTATCGGAGCTGATACCGTAGCTGTGCTCCGTCCGGTTCTAGGGGTCATTTCCACATATACCCGTTTATTGCAATTACTCTCTATATTACTCCAGCTAACGGTATACATTTTCTAGAATCATCACAAGTCAAGAATGCCCCTAGCACTTGGTGCTCTAAGAATTTTTTAAAAATCATCTACTTAATTTCCCTTTTAAAATGGATGTTCTCTACGTAATGGTTGGAATCCCGTTTCGAAAACGCAGTAAACGATATTGAAATACGCGAATGCTAAATAAAAGCATTATTTTGAACAACAGATGGCGTTGTTCATCACCGTTTGTTTGTTTCCAGGCGACGATGATCTTGAAAAGTTGTCGATGAGTGCTTACAAGTCGTTAATAATTATATAATCTGACAGGTTGGTAATGGTAATTGTTCAATAACTAATCAGTTAGTTGGCTGTTGTAATATAGAAAATTACCTTATATTTATCTGAAGTATTCAATGTTTTCGGACATTTTGCATTCAACCATTTACCATCAACGTTCCAAGTGCCTTGGAACGTTGATGGAAATGCAGTTTTTAAATCTGTGTAAGGAATACAACAGTTTTTGTTGGTGGAAGACAAGAAGAGCTTGCACTTGTAAGAAGAGGAAGAAAACAAATAATGTCGGCAGATTGGACAAATAATTTCAGGACAGAGTTACAGGTATGTTTGTATGTTGTTTTTTACTTTTTGTTACGCCGCGTTTAATTTATTAGTTTTTTTCAGTCATAGACATGTACATCTAACCAAATTGAAGATTATTATTGGATGTGGTAAGTAGGGTTAGTCAAGTTATAGACTTGTTTAATTTTAATTTTGGTAATGTCATGTAGGTTAGATAACGAAGAGACGAGTTGCATAGAAAAGAATTAAGGAACTCAATATCTTAGAGGATAAACTCTCCTTTATTGGTTATCATGTAGATTATGATACCCATGGTAGGCATACATACGTCCATAAGGGACAACTGGGAACAGACTAGCATCTAAACCTGGGGCCGGATTCACTAACATCCGATTGTAACCTATTTACCAGCGGCCAGCTAAACGTTACCAAACATATGTTTATTAATCGTCTTGGATCGTCTTTTATCGGGCTCGTTCTTGCCCCATGCCGTATAGAGTTTGTTGTCTTTTGCCACGTTGCCGACAGCCACAGAAGTGCAATACTCGTTTAACGTTTCTAACACCAGTTTGTGTATCAATAAATTTGTTTTTAGAATTTTTTATAATGATATTTGAGATTGTTTCAAAATCTCCTTTTTATCGATTCCATTTCTATTGACCTTTGGACGCGATATCAAGTGGTGAGATCGTCTTCCCTGAAGTTACCAGGGTAGTTTTACCAGTGCTCCGACCAGTGGTAAAATTTACTCTGGTAACTTGAACCCCCTCCCGATCGCCAATCGGTTATATATAAATGCATACCATTGTTTTTCGCAATAATTCCTTTCTCCCTTTGCTTTTCGTGTATCAGATGGTTTATACATTCATCAATAACATATGGAGTTGCAAGAAGCACATAGCAATATAAAAATGCACCAAGAAGCAAAATCTAGGAATGCAAGGTAACACCTAATGGTGAAATGAAAATCATGCCACAAAATTTCATATTCATATCAAGAATTTAAGGGTATGATGTACTGGTTAAGCTAAATGCTCATGGTAAAATATTCAGCAAACAAACTACTACATTTTTTTTGTATTCTTTTGAAAATGAATTCTCAAATCATTTATAATGTTAGGCCTAAAATTCGTCTGTATTTCCCCAGCGACCAACCTCAGTAGTATGAAACACAGCAATGAAGACAGATTACTGACCAGCTCCTCCTGTTCAGTAATCAAACAGTCTATCATCTTTTGCGCCCGTTTCCTGTCTTTTGTTGATGGATATGGGATCCATCAGCATCCCTCTTGGATATGGAGCTCTTCATAGCCTCTTGTCGCTTGTTGGCCATGGGAAAATTTTTGTTGTTCTTTTTCCAATTTCGTGTTTATTTAGGATGACTAAGAAATTATATCAACATTTATTATCCCTTTCTGCCTATCTTCTGTCTCATTATCTTTATTTTTCAACCTCAACCTTTCTCGCTCTCACTCATTCTCTCTCCCTCCCATCCTCCCTCTCACTTTCTCTCCGTCTCTCTCTCACTCTGTGTTTGTGTTTTTCTCTATATGTCTCTATCCCCCCCTCTCTCTCTCTCTCTCTCTCTCTCTCTCTCTCACTCTCTCACTCACTCACTCACTCACTCACTCACTCACTCTCCGCCTTCCTTCTTCCCTTCCTCCCTCTCACTTTCCCTCCATCTCTCTCTCTCTCTCACACTGTGTTTGAGTTCTTCTCTATATGTATCTATCTATATCTCCTTCCCTCTCTCACTCTGTGTTTGAGTTCTCTATATGTATCTCTCTCTCTCTCTCTCTCTCTCTCTCTCTCTCTCTCTCTCTCTCTCTCTCTCTCTCTCTCTCTCTCTCTCTCTCTCTCTCTCTCTCTCTCTCTCTTTCTCTCTTTCTCTTTCTCTTTCTCTTTCTCTTTCTCTCTTTCTCTCTCTCTCTCTCTCTCTCTCTCTCTCTCTCTCTCTCTCTCTCTCTCTCTCTCTCTCTCTCTCTCGCACACACGCACACGCAAAATCGTATTAGTCTGTTGCCACATGTTATTGTTTGTATACACTACTAGATGCATTGCTGATGGAGCACTTCCCTAAATGACACTTGTTGGTCGATGTTCTACGCTTGACTTAATTTGGAATGTCAGCTAAAAAGCTTTGCATTTAGAAATGTTTAATTAATTAAGTGCCTCTTCAATTCTTTCATTTTTGTCACTTTGGCGGCTGGCTTGTAGGCTGTATTATTTCAGAACAAAAACAAGATGACGAATCAGGGCAGCCCCAACACATGCATCATCGTTATCAGGAACTTTTCCAATGGCAATTGTGGAATTAATTAAGATATTTTAGAATGAGATAACTTTTAACTGCGTTGTCTTTATGTATACTTTTCCAGCGATACAGAATAGGTTGTTGTTTATTGTGGATAAAATCGTTCAAAGGCAGTTAAGGTACTAGTAGATACAGTGATAAGTAAGACGAAACAACAGTCGTCTTGCTGTTTGGATAAACAGGGACAGTTATAGTAGTTGCTGTAATATAGAAAAATATGTTCCTAGTAATCATGAACCCGATCACAACGATACACAGCCCTTCTTATTGAATTGTTTTTCCGACCAGCACATCCTGAAACCTCGCCGCCCCCTCCTCTCCGTTATCAGGATCCCCAAAGCAAAGGT
>NW_020869102.1:506125-508625 GCF_003789085.1 Penaeus vannamei | reverse complement strand
ATGAAGGTGGTGGTGGTGATAATGGTGTTGGTGGGTAGCAAGGTAATGTGATGTTGATGGTGATGATGGGTTGCTTGATGATAGTGATGATAGCAGTAGTGAGGGGAGGACGATGGTGGTAACCGTAGACTGGAGGAGGCTTTAATTGGGTTGTGAAGCAGACTGAAAGAATGAAAAAGTCGTTATCTAAAGTGATATTAATGTCGGTAACATAATAAGGCATTGTTTCTGTAGTATTTTTCAAATAGATTTTTGTTAACAATATTATTACAACATTATCATCACTATTTCTTCTAAGAAGGCCAGAATATTGCATTCAACAATAACAACACGGCATTATCTCAGCATGAAAATATGTACACTGCTTCTGAAAAAAATGGAAGGAAAAAAAAGGAAATGCATCTGGTTGTGCTTTGCTTAAAATTCATTATTGTTGCATTTTTTGTCGAGTGTCTCTAGGGCCATATAAAGGACGGTGGCTGCCACACGATACCTCCTGTTGGAAAGTAATCTCCTCCAGGCATCGCAGCAGCTGAGATAGGTCCTGCGCCGCCCTGGCAACCGCCCAAAAAAATCAATACGATATTCATTCGAAAATATTTTGATATAACCTTTTTCTCTATGTTTTTTCCCCCACTGTACTTCATTTGGCTTCATTGTTGTCATTTACTTATGCAATTTGATTGATACGCATGGCTGGTCGGTTTCATTTCTTTTGATTTGTTTAAAAGGATTTCAAAAGAGGTGGATTATTCATTTGTAGAGTACTGATGGATCAAATGAAACGTCTTTACGAGAAGTGTGATAAGAGGAAGACAACATTCGGAAATAATCAAAGATTAGGAAACTTCAATAAATAGAAAACAGGCAAAACCCCATTAAGATTTACTACGACTTTTATACGTTTCATGCCAGTTTTACACACTATTTTGCGCTTGGAATCTGATTACGAGAAACTTGAACTATAACTGCAAGAAGACGAGACAACAAACCGTACAAAATAAAAAATATTATGATTGTATGGACTTTCTTTGCCAGTCATTCTATATGCATCAGCTGCCATTGGTTATTGTAGTGGTTGTGTAACTAATGGAATAGAACAAGTCATTTTTTTTATTAATTTACTGTCTGCAGAAGTCTGTGATGCCTTGTGAAGAAGTTATTTTCCTTGCTGGGTCAATCTCGTGTAAAAGATGACAATTTTTACTTTCAACATAATATATGATGTTTATATACAAGGTTTTCACAAGTGTCTATGATAATGAGAGAGTGAGAGGGAAGGGAAGCCGAAAAATGAGAGAAAGTTTTATCATAATACACATTATGATAGAAGTCCTGGTCTAGACTCATCGCCGAGCCACAACAGGAATTAATGGTACTAATTATACCCGTATAGCTCAAATAAGTAGTCCCATTTCCACCATTTTTTCTTTTTCCATTTTTTTTAGATTATTTTTTTCATCCGAGCTGCTCTTTATATAATGTGAAATTCTTTGTTTCGCCCTGACGTCACCTATTTTCTGACGCGTAACTTGACTCTGGCCAACCTCGTCTATCTTGACATGCCTTTTCCCTTTCGTGTCGCTTGTGCTTTTCCTTCTCTTGATGTTTTTAGTCTTGGTTTTTATTTTTTAGTCTCCTTTTTATTTATTCACTTATTATTATTATCATTATTAATATTATAATCACCATTACCGGCACTAACTTTGTTATCATTATTATTATGGTGATTATTACCATCAACAGCAGCATTTATTTTTTATCACCATCATCATTCTTATTAGACTATATCATCAGTATTATTGTTATTATTAGTATTAGTATTAGTATTATCATTATTATTATTGTTATTGTTATTGTTAATATTATTATCGTTGTTGATATTTATACTATTATTATTACTACTACTACTACTGTTACTACTTCTGTTATTTTTTACCATTGTTTTATTGTCAGTTAATATTTTCATTAGTATTGTTATTATTGCTATTACTATTTTCATTGTTGTTATTACTATTATTATTATTACACTTGTCATCTTAACTATCATTATTATTATTATTATTATTATAACAATTATCATCATCATTATTATTATTGTCGTTGTTGATATTATCGTTGTTAATTAGCCAAGTTGATTATCTATTTGTCTTTTATATCTCCCTTTTCCATAATGCTTAGGTCAACACGGCTGACCTCTTTATTATCTTTTATCATATTCATCATCGTTCTTATCTTTTAATGGGGTTTGTCAAGGTCCATCTCATTTCATTTTTTCGCATTAGATTTTTGGTTCCGGTCGATTGCTTTGCTTTCTTTGACTCGGCTATCCATACTTTGTTATTAATTTTATTTGCAATATTATTTTTTTTTATCCTTATCATTATTATTATTTAGTTATTGTTGTTATGATTATCATTAGTAGTAGCGGCAGTAGAAGTAGTTGCTGCTCTTAGGATTGTTATTAGTGATAGTAATGGTAGTATCATTTCCATTGTTA
>NW_020869102.1:468625-486125 GCF_003789085.1 Penaeus vannamei | reverse complement strand
TGATTGGTTGGTGGCATTCGAGTCTACACATTGTTTACGGAATGTGGCCGAGGACTCGGAGCGCGGCGGTTGGCGCCGACCCACCTGGCCTGCGCTCCATCATGGGCTGGAGTGCCAGACGCCCTCGCCGCCTCCACGACCCGTAATATGGCTCGCACTAATACACGGCCGCTAAATTAACCATAGCAGGAGATTAGTCTTGATTTTCATTGGGCATAATCCATGCTTGCTGTTCCTCTGCCAGGAATTTATATCGGTGAACTTTTGAGTGACAATAAAGAGGATCTCTGGCAAGTGAACATTGACTCTGCCTGTGGTTGTCCATTTTCCATAAACCTGACAAGAAGAAGGGAATGCTTTGGTCGTCATGCAGACGTTGGTCCTCCGTCTCTGGCACTGTGCAAGGCGAGCTCCTGGCACCCTCCCCGCCTGACCACCACCCTAAGCAGTCGACTAGCACCTCGGCAATTCTTGTCAAGCCGCAGATTGACAAATATCTCAACTGTAATTTATTCTTAGTTCTGATATTTTCATGGCTGTCACCAAGATGATCAGAAATACCCCCACTTGACCTACACATTGTTTTGGCCGTGCGAGAGGTGGCGGTCAGGCGGGGAGGCGGTCAGGATCGGGCGGGGTGCGACTGCGGCAGGCGGCTGACGGGCCATCAGNAGTATTTTAGTATCTGATACTGCTGTTAGTATTTCTCCTTATACAATAAGTCCTAATTCTATACTAAACTTAACAACCTAGCCCTTTGACCCCTATGGTAGAGGACTCTAAGAAGAAGAGAGATACAATGGCACAGTTTCATTCCTCTCATAAATATATAATTCCTTTGCTGAGATATCACATTATAATGGATACTAATGCCTTTTCTGCATGGCCACTAGATTGTTTTAATGGACACAATATTGGAAGCAAATCCTTTCTTCCAGCGCTGGTCACAGGTTAAATGCTCGCAGAGGAGTCAACAATCCTGGCAGTAAAAACATGTTGAAGGTTTTTATATTGACTTGCAATAAATATGGAAGAGCAGGCATTGATAATTATGTGATCATCATTTTCATAAGCGTATAGAAATTCACAAACTATTTGACATGTCGCTGGTATGAGTTCTTTGGTTATTGTAGTAGGCCCTACTTGCAAGTAAACAGCTTGAGTGAGGGAAAAGAATAGGCTCTGGCAAGGTTTAAATGCTTATTAAAAACACAGTGTGTGAGTGCACTAATTATATTTGCCATCATGGTGTTAATTGCAGCATATAAAATAAGTACATTATTTTCTTTAGAATATAGTGCATGTTGATCTCTGAGTTAAACCGCAAGCCATATAACATTTATTTTCAATTAGTGACATGTATATGATAGATTTATCACTTTCTATTGCTGGTTACTATGTGCGTATCCAAAGCTGAAACCTAAGATTAAAATAAATGTGTTTTCAAAATACTTTCTCAAAAGTAATGAATATCTAATGGTAGCCAAACCTTTACGAGTTCCCTAATCCCTCCCCCAAAGCCATCCTGTATCAGTCAATTGAGGAGACTGTCACCATCAAATATGGGTATCCTTAATGTGGGATCTGGATGTTTTTATATTTTTTCTGTTTATAAGTATGAAGGTGTCACAGCTTGAGTTTGGTTTCATTTGGCAAATAAATATCTGAATTAGAAAGTAAAATGTAAATTTTCTAATCAGGTGCTCCATGCTGTTGGGCTAACTTGTATCACCATAAACGACCAAAGTCCCTGAGAAAGATTGAGTGACATCCTTCATTTATTGGCTAGAACTGGTACTGATTAATTTTTGATATCCCATTTATTAGTCTCAATATTTAATAAAAAAAAAAAAAAATCTTTGATACTGAAAATAGCATACTTTGTGCTACAAGATGTAACATAAATATATGAAATTGTATTAGTAAATAAGAAAATTAATTAAAAGTTTAGGAAATAAGGTAGCTAGTTGTGTAAGTAAATTTAATAAACCAAAATCACATTGGACATGACATGTATGCTTATGCTACTCCAACATCAGTGGGTTCAAGTTCAGCAATTCAATAGAAAAATAATACTTTTATTAAAAATACAGCTGAAGCACTTATTGATTATACGTAATGTAAAGGTTTTTATTCCTTTTCTTTAGTTCCTCTTCCCTGCCCTCTCTCATTTGGTTAGAAAAATATTTATTTTACTAATTGCTATCTATATTTTGTCATTATCTGTAACTGAAGCTCTCCCCACAATTGAACCCCCTTATTAGAACATGATCAGCATAATTAAAATAGCTGATAACATTTGACAGTAAACTAAAGAGCAAAGGTAAAAAGTATAAGCCAGTCATTGTTTACTTGGTCTTGATGATGCAATAGAGGATGAGGCTACTACTTGTTTTTGTTACCTACTTGCTCATGTATAAAAAGTTATTGTTTTGATTATATATTTGCTCTCAGTTACTTTTTTATAATTTCTTGTTCACATTCTTTTTCTGTATGTCCCTTGGACATGTTTTCTTCGCTAGAATTATGACTTTTTTCAATATTCATCTTCTGTTCAGTGTAAAGTACTGTAAAAGAATCCTCCTCATGTTGTTGCCGGAAATTCCAGGATGTTGTACCTTGACTGCTCCACTTTACTATAAACCCATGAAGCTTTAAAGGTGATAGCTAGAAGGCATAATTAAAGGTTGGCATTATACTTTGTTGTAAATGTAGAGTGATAGTACCAGCAATTACTGTTGCAGTTATTGGTTGTCTTTGTTTTGATTGATTTGATGTTGTCCATATCTTTCAATTATTTTAGTAATGTTGCTGGTTCATTGAAAGCAGTTAGTTGAGGATGTTGGTGAAGATTTTTTCTTTCTTCTTCCTAATAGAGTATTCTAAGTAAAGACTTTTCTTCTTTTTCTTTTTCTTTTCATTGTTGTTGCTGTTATTTTTTTACCATCATTTTTACTTTCATTAGTTTAATTATACTCTATTTATTGGTCTATTAATTTTATTTATTGACTTTTTAAATATTATGGCCATTAGCCTAATCATACCTGTCCCCTCAACAGGTGGAGATGGTGGGTGTGAGCGTAGTGCAGGTGGCGAATGGGGTTCGTCACACACCCCTCCCACCTCTCACGCACGAGTTACAGCTCAGCCATGAAGATCACACAAAGGAGCTGGACACATCCTCCCCCCCACATAAAGTGTTGGGGGGTTTTGTTGGAGGGGGGCAGCTGGCTTGGCGTGCCTGCGGTCCCACTTTGGAGGTCATTGAGCCTACGACAGGAAGGAGAAAAGCTGCCTGGACATTTGGTGCCATCATGCACAATGCTGATGCCAGGGTGAGTGCCTGAGAATTTTTTTGTTGACTATGTTGATATTCATGGGGATGGCTGTCTGGAATTATGTTCTTTGTACTTTCTTTGTGCTGGATTATACAATTGAGAACTTTACAGATTAAAGTGTGGATTTTAGATAGAAATTGGATAACATCAACTTCTTTTTTATTGTTACTTTCATTTGTTTCTGTTGAAGTATAGAGTCAGTGAAACATAAAGAAAAAAAAAATGGTTATTTATTTTTTCATTTACTTATTCGTCTTATAGGTAACAAGTGTGGCTGGTGTTGGGCTTGGGACAATTTCCCAAGTTGCAGTTGGTGTGGACCTTGGTGCAGACCGCAGACCTCAGGGAATGGTTGCGCTTTTATCTCTCCACTCATCACGTGTAACTAGAGTATTTCATTTCACTTACAAGGTAAGGATGAAGATAGAAAGAACATGTCTTGTATAGAGTAAGGTGGTATCCAAAGCAGGTTATTTGTAAATCAGTGAAAAAATGAATATACATCAGGTGAGAAGATGAATTAATTTTCATTTTATTAATTTACAAAATGTGTATTATTAATTTTAAAGGTAACCAGTGTGTGTATGGTGTCCGGTGGAGAAGTGAGTGTGGATCCGGGCACCTTATCAGCAGAGTTGCGTCCATGGCGAGGTCTGTTGGTCGTTGGAACTGCGCATGGCACGCTTCATCTAGTTGACTTAGCATTAGACCTAGGAGGTGAGTCGTCAATGTTTTCTTGTCCCTGGATAAACAAAGTGTCTTTTGTAATATTTTATTTACCTATATTCTCTTTAATTGCTTTTACGTTTTTCAGGTCATAAGGTTTTGTCTGATGAGGTCTCTCCAGGAACTTTGGTGAATATAACCATACCAGATGGCCAAGCAGAGAGTTCTCGGTTTAGTGCAGTTATGCAGAATTGCCATCCAACTGTGTGTTTAAGTGGTTAGTGTTTGTTTCAACTGTGTACTACACTTGAGTTTAGGCTTTCAGAACTCGAGTACTATTTTCTGTTGGCATTAAAGCCAGACTGATGTAGTGATATGGAATTATAGAAATGTACTTCTAATGAGAATACTCCAATGCTTGATTTGATTTTGAGCAATGTAATACATATAGTTGAATATATATATATATATATATATATATATATATATATATATATATATATATATATATATATATATATATATATATATATATATTATATATATATATATATATATATATATATATATATATATATATATATATATATATATATATATATATATATATATATATATATATATATATATATATATATATATATAATATATATAAATATATCTATATTATATATATATATATATATATATATATACGTATATCAATGGAATATCAGAACCATTTATTTATCAGGTAATCTTAGAAATCTGTAAGCATTTATGGTATAGGATTTGCTATTCCTTTGAAATTCGAAAGACAGTACTTCATCATTATAATTTTTTCCAGATGGCATGAGTCACAATGGCCGCTTCCAGCTCATAGGACCTGACGACAATGTGCTCTTTGAGACAGCAAGTCACTGTGTGGTAGTTACTGCCATGTCCTTCATCCCGCAGCTTGCCTCCCTTGTTATAGGATATAATTTTGGGGCTTTCCAGATAATCAACCTGTCAACATTAACCATAGAGTGAGTTATAATTTTTATTTATTTTAACCTTTACTTGTTTTTTAACTTTATTTCCTAATTTTTGTTTATTTTTTTCATTTATTTGATAACTTGTATTATGTTTGAAATTTGTAAATATTGTTTTTAGGGGTAAGTACTTTTTATGTTCTTGTAAAGTAATCTTTGTCTTGAATTCAATCTCAAAATTATGCAGAACATGATAAACTTTTTGGCTTTTCAGTTGTGCGAGTCCCTATGAAGACAACATGCCTCCAGTACATTCTTTTGCCTGCCAAGAACCAGAGAATGACCCCAAAAATTTTGTTTACCTTTGGCTCTGTCGGAGTTGGGGTCCATCTGGTAAGATACATGGCTGGGTCTTTCATAGATGTAATATCATAGTAAGAGGTATTGAGAATAGAGTGATAGTGCAACATGATAACTAAATGTGCAGTGATTTTGCTTGCTTCCCACAGATGATTCTGAAAGTAAGGATGAAAGGCCTGCTAGGAGGAACAAAGCCCCAGCACTGTGCACCATGTATACCATGACTTACGACAACAAAGTATGGATAGAAGGGCATGGATTGTGGTATCAAGGCCTTGCATCTATTTCTCCGAGGTTCGAGTTTGATGCCATTGGAGGTCTGGGTCTGAAGGGCCAGCCAGCCCAACCCAGCACAGTGTTCACTGCCATGACAGTGCGGCAGACAACCCACAATTCAGCTGTGGCACCAGGGGGATCTTCAGCTGCTTCGGCACTTGCTACTCCTGATGAAGATGGTGAGATTTAGATAACAGTGTAAATTTGACACTTGAAATCTGATTGGTAGATATCAATAAATGTAACCATGGGATATTGTCATTATTTATTTATACTTGAGGATCTTCAGTTTTGTTCAGTTTACAATTTTGTTTGATTTTCTCAGTTAATTTTGCAACTCTTGTGAGAAAATACACTGATTTCTTTTATAATCTTCAGCTGGACCAGCACCCGAACAAAGCTTGTCAATGTTTGGGTGGGTAGGAGGCGTCCTGGAGCGGGGGTGTATTACTGTTAATCACTATCTGGCCATCTTCGACATTAACCAGTGGTATCAGGTAAGCATATTTACTGTACAAGATTATCAAAATTGGTATGACACAGTTTAGTTTGAATTTGTATAATCATTTCCCATAGGTGATATACTGGAATGTAAATGAATTTCCTATTATAAGAATATGTTAATGGATGCAAGTGAGACATAACATGGTTCCACATGGATCCTTCCCTCCTTCATTATATACCTGCTTACCCACCCACTCTACCACCTACATCGTAATCTACTTATTCACTACGTGTTTTTATCTTTGTCGCTGCAGGCTCAAATGCCCTCTAATTTGAAGCTAGATGAGGCTTTGCTGTGCCCATACATGAGTTTCCATGTGTTGGACAGAGTACCTGCAGGAGCTAATGAGTTTGTCCTTGGAGCAGCCCCCAAGCCAGCGTCATGGACAAGACACATGTCACGCACTTGTAATGACAGTGACTGGTTCCCTGCTGCCCTCTCATATGGTAAAGAATGTGTTTATGTTCACCTTTCTTTTCTTTTTTTCCTTTTTTCTTTTCTCTTTTTTTCTTGATTTTTAAGTTTTGGGTTCTTTCTTTCTTTTTCTTTTTCGTTTTTCCCAGAAAGTTTGAAACACGCATGATATATGTATATATAATGTTTTCATAACCAAAAATCTGGGCCTAATGGGAAACAAGGGTAACTATTCATTGGTATTTTATCCTTTTGTAGATGCCCATGTGTTAACTAGTCAAGGTCTAATGGAATATCGATGCCAGAGTGCTCAGCAGGCATCCCTAACCTACCTTACATCGTGTGGGCCCTCTGCAGTGGTGAGCCCAGGAGAGGCCCATGCAATGTGCACCTTTTCTGGCCTTATTCCTCAAGAGAACCATCTGACAACTACAGGCTCTTCTATGGTGAGTTTTAAGAAGTTCTGAAGTTATCATTACCCCTGATGAAGTGATTTACTATGAAATATGTTTAAAAAAAGAGAGAGAGAGAACTGAATGATCTTTTAAAATTTCAGGTTTTGGAGCGTGAAGCCCTTCTGAATGTGGCTCTGGACCAGCAGTTGGTGTCCCTTTTGGTTCAGTGTGTTGCAGAATTTGCCGAGGGTCGCTTTACTAACCTTGGATGCTCCCTACCATCTTTATTAGACTGGGCTTGGTCGAGAGTGTGTGCCATCAAGGCTACCAATGACAACCTTAGTAAGTCCCACCCCCCTACAGAAGCCTCATTCAGATAGACTTGAATTGTGTTGATGTAGAACTGCGTTTAGGTAGAAGAGAATGGACATTTTCAGTCTCAACTTCTCTTTTTCAGGTCTACCCTTGTTTGACCCAGACTGTGGAGTCATTAGTGCAGAGAGCATTACCACTCTTCACCAGAATCTCAACAGTTTGGCCTCTCTCACCACCGTTGTTACTGCCATAAGGGACTGTGCCAAAACTAATATGATAACCATGAAAGGTAAATTTCCAGCTTTTCTCCATTTTACTTTTGTGTGTGTTTATGCCTAAATATGTATGAAGGTGAGAGGTCCTGGGAAACAGTATTTGTTATTCCATGGGCAAAGGAGCTTTTTTTTGTTTGTTTTCTTTTCCTTTTCTTTTTTCTTTTTCTTTTCTTCTAAGAAAATATTTTGAGTTACTAATTATGTTTGGAAATGCTTTCTTATCTACTTCAAATGAATTCATGGGACAGAGGTGTTACAGGTATAATAATTTTGTTTGTGTTTTTCCCCCCAAAGGTGCTGGTGAGCTTGAGAGTCGTGTCCAGGTTGTGAGTCTCTTGATGCTACATTTGAGTGTCGTCCTGTGGTTTTATCACTGTGGCCTACTTTCCCATAGTCCCACAGAAGACATTGAAGAGTGTCATGTACCCTTCCCTGCTGATCTCTTGTGTCGGATATACAAGAACAGGTAATTATTGTTCAGTTCAGAAAATATGAGTTTGATCATAATGTTAATTTTCCTCTTTCTTTTTACTGTTTGTGCTGGTAACAGTTCTAGAGGTTGGAAAATTAATTCTAATGTTAAATGAAAATTGAGTTTCAAAGCATTGAAAGAGGTTCCACAACTGACTCCATCCTGTTCCAGACGCTCAGAAATCAAGCGACTGAGCACCACCCTCAATGGTGCTGAGATCCTCATGATTGATGGTTTGTTGGAAGACTTAAATGGTGGCGGCAGTATTGGGAAGGCTTGGGAAAAAGAGGGAGGAAGTGGTTTGTACCCTCCACCTTCTCTACATGCCCTTTTAGCCATCTTCCTCCTACCAGATATCTCCACTACCACCAAGCACCGCATCGTCCAATACCTCTTCCTTGATCTAGCGTCTCTCCTCTCCGATGGGTAAGGTTTTGGGACTGATACGCAGTATTGATAAAATTTGATTTTATACTGTTCAGTGAAACCTCACATAACCTACATCTCTTTTTGCTTATTTTTAGTAATACCTATATAGTTTGTATTGTAAGAGGATTGTTCATATCTCATGTTGCAATATGTGCCTCCAGGTACACAAGAGTAGTAGAGGAGTTGGTGAAGTATCCATCAAGTTTTTCTCTGTCGCCTTCACACATCAAGCTTACCCAGGCCTTCTGGTTGCTTGACCACAAAGACTTCCAGGTAAAGTGTCATACCCATGTTTATTGACAAATGTAGACAATTGTTGATGGTTATGTTAATATGGAACTTGGTTATGTTGATATGGAACTTGGTTATGTGTTTTCCTTATTGTGTTTTTTTCTCTTGTTCTTCAGGAGGGACTTAACGTGTTACTGGATCCTCTTGTTAACACTAATGACATTACACCCTCACAACACAGAAGAATTGTTAAAGCTTTCCTCTATCAGGTGAGTTGTATATTGCTTTGGAAAAAAATTACATTTCCCTTGAGGTTCACACAATTTCTTTCTGTCATATGATTGGCCCATTGCCTAACAGTTAAACACTCAGGTTTCTTCTTTTGGTACATCATTTAAAACTGAGAATGACATTGATGATAAAATATGTGTGTACTGTAGTTTTCTTTTTCATAAGTATGAATGGCATTACATAATTGTTACAATGAAAACAAATGTAGACAGTGCTACTTAAACATTTAAGAAAGATAAGATGTGTAATATGTCATTATGCAAGTAGAATAAGGAAACTTTTTCCATTATTACATTGGCATAGTACCATTAGGTCTTTAGACTATAAATATGAGTTCCGGTTAAGTTAACTTTGAACAGTGTGAAAGTGCTCAGGACAGCCTTTAGTCCAAGTCATGGACTAAGTCTATGACAAATTTAGAGTCAAAGATTTTTTGGGACATTCCCTAATTTGTTAAAAGGAAATTCTTAGATTTTTTGTGAATGCTGCCTAGGGCACTGCTAGTAGATTACCTATAAAATTATCAAAACAAAAATATGATTATTAGCAATAAAAATGTAAACATATATTCCCTTATGCTAAATAAATAACTTCCTCAGGGTGAACACACAAGGGCACTGACTTATGCCCAGATCCGTCAGCCTCCAAAGGTGGACTTGGATGACATTCGACTGCATCTAACCCTCCTCTTAGCCAATGGCCTGATCCGAGAAGCCTTCCACTACCAGAGGACTCATCGGGTTAAGGACAACTCAGAAGATCTTCTAAATCATCTTTTCACAGGTATTTGTGGTGTATTAATGCTTTGTGGAATGATCAAATAATGCAAAAGCCCCTTCCTAAATCCCACTGAGTCCAAGCACCCTCAGAGTGTTTTGTGCATTTGCTGCAAGTCATTCCCATCACCCAGTCCTTCAGCCGAAATTCTCATGATGACAAGTACCTGTTATCCTGGCCCTCTGCCAAATTATGGTCACATTATCTGGATCATAGGGGTTAAGTAAGGGTACAGTTTTAAGAAGCAAAAGACAGGACAAGAACATTATTAGAAGTGTATCATTAAGAGAAACCTGGTCCAGTGAAAAGAAAACTAGCAAAAAAAAATATATGCAGTGATCGGATTACACAAAACTGTTTATTCAACACTAAGATGCACATCCATTGTTTTTATAATTTTATTTTGTTTTTGTTTTTGTTTGCAACAGGTTGTGAACAACTTGGGAAACTGGAGTGTGTGGTTCACCTACCTCTCTCACCCTTGGAAGAGGATGCACTTGTTTCCTATCTGAGGACCTCCTCGTATCCTGCAGCCCAGGATTATCTCCTTGTTTATTATCTGCAGAGAGCGAGGTTAGTTTTTCCTTATTGGTGATGGCTGTTCTTGCAGACAAATCATTTTTGAAAAAGGCGTTTTAAATGCTTTCTTGTTATTTTTCATTAGTTTTATCCAATATATTATTGTTTGCTTATTTAGATACGATGAAGCTGCAGTTTTGCAAAACAGCTTGCGTGGTGGTCTGGGTACTGCCAAAAAGCGACAGGGAGCAAGGTCAGCACTCATCCATGGCTATCTCACACACTTGCCTGATGTTGCTAAGAAGGTTAGTAGATGAGACTTATAAATAGTTAGTGGAATTTGTATTTTTTCTTTGTAAAGAATAGATGGAGAAAGTACTTAAATTTTAAGATTGCTCAGCAAAAATTTTCTTTCCAGCTGTCATCTGCCAACTTAAGCAACAGAGGACCAACACACACTGTTTACAGTAAACCCCAGCCCCTCTCAGCCCAGATCCGGCAAGCAGCATGCAGCCCCAAGACAACTGCAACTAACATTAATAAAATGATACAGCGAGAACAAGACACGTGGTCAGTAAATAAGGGCGTGACCACACCCTACACCCCATTCAGGAGCAAAGCTCAAAGGCGTAGAGGGTATGGACAGCCTGAAGGCCTTGGGTTCGGGGATATCAACTCACCAAAATTGAGAGATCCTACCAGGTAATGTTCCAGAGTTTTACATTAAGAACACCACATTGTATATTTAAGAAATTGCGTATCAAGAAACTAAGGAAAAAGAATCCTTTGTATTATGTTACTAGAACTCAAATTTTATTATTATTATTATTATTGTATTTCTACTTCTTGGCCTTACTGAATGTAATAAGTAATGAGAAAGAAATGGATGTGAACTTCAGTTCTTTAGTAATGATAACTATCCATCAGGCTACCTTAACACATAATTGATAATCAGAATATTTTCTGGAGAGAGAAAAATATCATGTTTGTCTGTCAGTTACACAGAATTTCTTTCAGCAGTTTTAAGAATGACAATGAAAGATAGTTTAAAAAGAAAAAATGAGAAGAAATAGAATGAAGAGAAAAAGGAATACAGTGAATTATTGGTATGTCAGTTAACCCACTAACGACGGGTGTCCCACATATGAGACACCCCCAAAAAATTAACATTGCCGGGCGTCCCACCAGTGTCACACTGTATTGGGGCTCGTGCTCCAATGCAGCAGCGGGTCACGGCCGGCAGGTGGACAGACTCCGGGGCAGCTCCGCTTGCCAATTATTTAGCCGCCTGGAATCTTTTATTTTGGGCTTCAGTATATATCAGCGTTAATGGGTTAATGATAGTAGCTGAATGAAAATGTTAGCTGTATCTCATATATACCATTTCCCAGGAAAAAGAAAAAATATAAAATCATTGGTAATATTAACAATAGAAATACAATGAATAATGATAATAACAATGATTTTACTTTCATTTGTTTTAGGGAGATATCCCACACAGTTTTCCCATCGCGAGTCGAAGCAAGCCAATTAAGATACGTTGATGATGACGGTGATATTGGCCTTTTTAGTCCAACCATTAAGAGGAGCCGCCAAGAGGTGTCCCTTCTGAATGACGATACCTCAAGACTAATGGAGTCAGTCCTAAGAAAAAATATTCATAGCAGCATGGATGTGAATGCCAGGTTTGTAGTGTTGATTTGTGTTTATTCACATAAATAATGATATATGTGCCTGAAAAATGCATGATAATTTCATGATATAGTTAAATGTCTGAAAGGTTTCATATCTATATCTGTTTCTATTATGATCCGCAGTGTGTCTCAAAACATTTCCTCTGATTTGCTGTCCTTACTGCAAACCCCCAAAATTGCCCGTAAGAGGAAACCACTGAACCGTTCTGTGGGAGAGTCACCTCTTGCGGACACCCCACAGTCCATACTTAAGGTGGGTTGGTTTTCTTTTCTTTATTATTTTTTCTTTCTGTATTCATCTCTCATTTTTTCTCTTCCTCTTTTCATTTTTTACCCTGTAGCCCACAATTGTTCCCTTACTATGCTTGATTTATTATTATTATTATTATTATTACTATTACTCTGGCTGTTATTATTCCTATTTTATTACTCTGAATTATTATTGAATTACTACAATGTATTGTATGGCACTGCGCACACTAATCTTGGCTCAGACGGATGTTGAAATAGATCTCTGTTCAACTAGTTATTTTACAGAACAATAGCATTATCTGTGATATTCACTCAAGATTGATAGAAATTGAAGATTATATATATTTATATATATATTAATTTTTTCTTTCTTTCTTTCTTTCAAAGATTCTTTTTGTTATTGATCATTGGTTATATTTCTACTTGATGAACAGCTTTCATTTTTCTTACTATCCTTCCAGGTGCGCCAGATGGTACAAAGACCCATGAGTCCATCAGCAACCAGCGACACTTCCATCCCAGTGTTCCCGAGAATTACCAAGAGAGCCAGTATCTGTAAGTAATCATTAAGTGTAGTCATTGGATCAGCATGCCTTATCAAGGTTGTATTTATTTTTATCAGCCCCCCTTTTTCTTTTCTTATTCATCTTTTTCTTTTGTTTGTTTTCTTTTACTTTTTATTTTCAATATATTTATAATATACAATGAAAGGAGATTACTATGAGTGTTCTAGGCCTTCAGTAGAATAAGAAGCTGGTATTTCTATATTATTTCTCAGTGATTCATAGGGTAAAATATCGTATTGATGTCTATGCAAGGAGCTTAAAACAAGTAATGTGTATCAGGGCTCGCACTCCGACGCAGCAGCAGGCCATGGCCAGCACGGGCAGAGTCCAGGCAAGCCCTGTGCGCCGATTTTGTAACCTCCCGGAAACTTTTATTTTCAGCTTCAAAATATACCAGTGGTAATGGGTTAATGAACCTGATCATTTCTCAAAGGAGGAAGGTACTGAACGGAATCTTTTCTTTTAGCAGCCAGTGAGGAGGTTGTGACAAGCAAAGTCAACGATACTAGCATGACCCCCAAGCAACTACGTTTCCACCTCCCCAAGATGAGAACAGAAGGAGAGAGCAACAGCAAGGAAGAAGTGCTGGATAGGGATGAAGAGGATGATCTGACACCCTTGAAACTTGATGTGGAAGAGGATGAGGAGCAAGAGGAGATTGATGAGGCAGTGGAGATTGATGAGGCAGTGGAGATTGATGAGGCAGTGGAGGAGGAGGAGGAAGAAGAAGAGGCGATGGAGCAGGAGGAGGAGGAGGATGAAGAGGATGTTGCAGAGGATGTTGCAGAAGTCGATGATGAAAAGGAAGTTGATGAAGAGGAGGAAAAGATAGCTGCTGAACAAGAAGTAGCAGAGGAAGAGTCTATAGACATGGAGGAGCCATTTAGGAAGACAGAAGCTGAGGAACAAGAGATGGAGGATGTAGAGGTAGAAGAGGAAGAAACAGATGAAATGGAATGCAATGAGGAAGAGAAAGAAACAAGCAGCGGAAACTGGATTGCCGTGTCACCTCGTCCAGAAATCCACAATAAGAAGCTAAGCCCAGTGAGGTAAGGAATGATTATTTCCCGTTAGTGTCTTTTGTTGGTTATACCCCCATTTTACCTATGATTATTGTATGTGGATTTTATAAACTACCTTCTTTGACCCACTTATCACAGGTACAGTTGAAGATCTTGTGAAGTTGTCAGCATGAACAAGGTTGCATGTTTGTTTGTTTGTATCTGTTGAGAGAGTAGTAGTCAAGTTCGATTAACTGGGTACCAAACAGGTTTTTCAGTGACACAGTGACACATTGTTTTGCATGACACAGTTACCCCTAAAATAAATTTTAAATTTGGAAGTCTAGTTTTCCTCTCAAAGTTGGTAGAAATATGAGGAGCATGGATGCATTCTTCTGGGTTTATGGAGGAAAAGGGGGTGTATGTCTCAGGATGGAATTTTGTCTTGTTTCGACCCCTGACCAATACATTTTCACTTTGTATAGGCGGAAGTCTACTGGAATCCCATCGCCACGGCAACCTCTGCCTGGCTACGTGGCCAAAACAACTCGGGCAGAAGCAATGTTACCCCAGAGGTTAGAGCATGAAGTAAAGCATACCTGGCTTGAAAAAAACAAGCTGCTTATGTGGTATTGGTAGCTATAATGCTATAATGGAGGTGGTCTTTCAGTAGCTATCATGCTTATGTGCCTATAATGGGGATGTGGATAGGGAAATGTTCTTTTTTATATCTCTTGTAGTTGTATATTTGTATCTTATCTGATTATTATTTTCTTTGTATAGTATTTAAGATCTTTTTCTCTTTCTTCTTTCTGTCATTGTCTCCAAGATATAAAATTCAGGCTACTTGGCAAACTAACATATTTGCTCTGTCTACTAGAGTTTTCATGTACATGAAAGTTTGTCTTTATGGCCTGTGTATAGTTTAGTTATTTGTGCATATATTTTTTATGTTTACTTAAAGGTCTTCCATTTTTGCAGTGTCTTCAAGGAGTGTGCTGATGCAGATGAAGTGGATGCAAGTAGAGCTTCTGAGGATGAAGTAGATGTTGAGTATCCGAGCCGGGAGACAACAGTGAATGAGGACTTTTATAGCTTCACGGAAGAGGATGACTTCAATGTCTCCGAAAAGTCTGCAATATCTTCAGCAGGAGATGAGGTGACCAAGGAATCTGATGCAATGGCTGATAGAGTAGAACAAAGGGAACTTGACTCTGAGAAGCCAAGTGAAACAGATGAGAAAATAGAATGCAGCCTTAATGAACTGCAAAACAATGGCCGTGGTATCATTGAAGTCCAACGGGTAGAATATGTAGTAGAAACCTCCAAACAGGAAGTCCATCATGAGGAGGTAAATAAATCTGTATTGATAGAGAAAGAGACGCTCATCCCAAGAGAACCTGAGACCAAAGAGGAGAAGTTACAGCAGCAACTCAATGAATCAGAACATTTTGGCACTCTACAATTTTCAGATTCTGAGAGCGAAGATGAATCAACAACAAAAGACCAGCTTCAAGAAGAAGCTATTACTGTGACCAGACAGGAATTTGTATTAGAAGAGAATGGTGGCAGTGCAGAAAATGAAGAGGAGATCATTGAGAAGCTGTCTGAGGAAGAGGAAGAGATGATAGTTGAAGCTCTCTCAGAAGAGGAAGATCTGAGTCTGGTTCTAGATACAACAGAGCGATTCAGCCCTCTGCGATTTTCAGATTCTGAAAGTGAAAACGATGGCTCTGACGGTGAACAGGAGAAAGGAATTGATAGAAATGGAACAGATAACAAGACTTTTGTAGAATTAAGTGAAACCAAAGACAAAGAGGAAATTAAGGTTGACGCTTCCCAGCGACATCCCGTAAGTGTGCAGGTTTTCAAAACAGAGATAGTCTCAGAGACAAAAGTCATCAGGAAGACTGTAGAGTCTCCATTACCGAAGGAATCTGTCTTCACAGAGACCAGATCAGAAACTATCAGTGTAGAGAACAATAATGAAGAAATTGCAAAATATATTGAAGAGGATGTATCAAAGAAGAATATAACTGGTACAGAGACAGGAGAACCAATTGCAAGCAGTGAAGAAGGAGTATCATATACCTCATCAACAAATGGATCATCAGAACTAAACCACAAAGCCGTAGAAACAATATCATTTTCAGACATCTCAAAGTCCTCGACTGAGGTGGTGGAAGATCAGTCAGAAAAATTGGACATTCCATCTGCAGCAGACTCAATGGACGTGGATGAAGGACAGAGTGAGGTCATTCATCAAGAGAGCAAAGAAGTGGAAGTCCCGGAGAAAGACATAGACACAGGCAAAAAGGAGAGTGTTGCCGAAAAAATGGAAGAAGAGATGGGTACATCTGTAGTAGATGGTGTAGTTGGCTCTAAAGTAAGTGTCTTAGTAGAAAAAGAAAATATGGAGACAGATGAAACTGAAGAGAAGGTAAATGCTGAAGTTGAGTCTCAGCTAGAACAGGAAGCTGTAGAAAGAGCAGAAATTGGTAGATTAGATGTTACACCTCCTGAGGATTCCAAGGAGGAAAAAACTGTTGATTTAGAAGATGGTGCGCCAGCCACTGATGGTACTGTAATTAAGTCAGACATTGTGGAAACTAGAGATACTCAGGTTAGCAAGAAGATTGAAGAAATGATTCAAGAAGTAGAAAGCAGTCCTTTAGAGGAAAGTTCTAAACTTCCTACTAGACCAGAAACACCAACTAGAAAAGCTGAGGAAGTGCCAGAAACTTCAAGGGTAGCTTCAGTGCGAAGAAGTAGAAGAGTCAGCACATCATCACCAGCCACTCCTGCAACCCCAAGAAGAAGTCGAAGGACAAGTGGCAATACAGCAGATGAACCAGTGACTCCTGCCCACAAAAGTTTAAGTGAAGTTGCCTTTGAAAGGGTGACAAGGTCAGGAAGAAAGATTGGACAGGTGCCAACGCCGGTTACAAAGAAGCGGGCCACATCTCCCACATCTAACCTTGTCTTGTCAGGGAGGATGCAGAGAAGAGCCTCAGCAGCAGCAGAGGAAGTGCAGAAAGTGACTCAGAGGCTGGAGTTGTCTACTGATGAAACTGAGGAGGCACCTGCAGCAGTTCAGGAACCAGAGTCTGTGTCTATAGCCACTCATGATGTCCTGCCAACTCCACCCTCATCACCTACAACTCCATCCACAAGGAGACGAAGGAGGCAGAGCTCTGGAGAGGCTGAAGCTTCTGCCACCAAATCCCCGAGTAGGCGTTCTACCAGACAAAGTGCCTTGGATGAGTCTTTAGGGACAATTCAAGAAGAAGCAGAGGTATCAGAGAGTCTAGAGATTATAGCTCCAAAAAGTAAAACCACCCCTAGGAAATTAGAAGGTACTCCCACCAAAGCAACTCCAACTAAATCCACACCAACAAGGACACGCAGAAAATCAGCCAAACAAGCTGCTGGCATTGAGAGCTTAGAAACAATTAAAGAGGATGCAGAACTTTCAACTGGTTTTGTGCCTCTTGTTTTAGATGAACAGATAACAGGAACTCCATCCCGAAGAACTCGTCGCTCACTTGCAGGAGAGACCAGTCGCACGCCTGGCACTCTTACACTTGGAGAGGTTTCAGAGACCACACCTGAAACCAAGACCCCATCACGTACCAGAAGAAGGTCCATATCAAAGGCGTCAGAAGCCACTCCTGAAGTCAAGACTCCTATGCGTACAAGGCGGCAATCTGGTGCATCTGATGTTTCTGACATTGCAGTGGAAGCTAAGACACCAACACGAAGGACACGGAA
>NW_020869102.1:458625-461125 GCF_003789085.1 Penaeus vannamei | reverse complement strand
CTTTAATGGCTCTTGGGAACTGTGAACATGATTAAAGAGAAAAGAGAAATTGTACACATATATTAAAGGGAACAATCAGGGTGGTACTGTTTTTACTCTTGATGTGAAGTTGAGCTGTTCTCCTAAACTATGGTAAATGTGTACGTTTATGCATGGGATGTGTATCTGTGAAGTGTGGTGATAATAATGATGACTCCTTTTTTTCTTTTTTTTACTTAAAATGCTAAGATACTTTCTGTGATTGACACTGAAAAACATGTGAATTTCTTTGTTTCTCTTTATATATTTTTCGTAGCCTTTTTTTTTTTTATCACATTTTCATTGTTTTCCTGTATATGAATTGTTTTCGCTTTTAGTTATTCTGGATCATGTTATTTTTTACTCGGGTTTAGTGTAATTCATATAAGAAAATTAAGTCCTTGCCTTCGTTGTTATATGTTCAATGGATTTAAGTAAGCAACTCTCCTCCAATTTAGCGACATCTTCCTGTAATTTTAACCCATTTCGAGATTAATGTTGAACCAGGCTGTGATACAAGTTGTTAGGATATAATGTATAACACTTTCTGCATAGAGCGATAAGAGTTAACAAGATGGAAAACAAAAAAAAAAGGAAGCCCCAAGTTGCACAAACATTCAGCAGACGTTTAACGATTTGATCAGGTAAGGTTGGCGCTATGAAACAGGCCTAGTCTTAACTATAGCACGTGTAACAGGCAGCCATGCTTGGCAACCACAAATACTACAATGTCCTCAGTAGTTTGTAAGGTTCGGATGTATCTTGATTTAGTTGACATGATTTTTTTCCCCCTGTTCCTTTGGTCTTTTTTCCTCCTCTTTTTTTTTTTTTTTTTTTTTTTTTTTTGAAAGAGTTGCGTCGTAAGTGAATGTATGTTGCTGTATTTTTTCTTTTCTTTTCTTTTTTTTCTTTATATTTGTGTGTGTATGTCAGTGTTATATATAAAACCTTTATAGCGCAATGCCAGTCTTACAGTGTTGCGAAGACTATATATTCATGAAATAATATTCACTGCTGCAGCTCACATGTATTTGTTCTGTTGATCAAATTGCTCAAGATTTGGCATGTTAGCATTTTAGTTTGTGATTTTCTTTTTTTCTTCTTCTTCTTTTTTTATGAATGATAACTATAGAATCTATTTTAATGATAATAGACCTTACCAAATCAAGTCATCTGCCAGAATGTATTAAGAAAAATAGCATACAGAAATGGAGACGATTCTAGGCTTTTTATCTTCCTACTTTCGCAAGATATTTTGGTGCCATTTTTTATATTTTTTGAAGCTTACTTTTTGTTCTTTGGATCAGTTTAATCTGAGTGGAGAAAGGGATTTTTTAATTTAAATGGCTTTTTATAAATAAAATACTGTAAAGAAAATGTGATTTTTTTTCCATAATTGTTTTCTTTGTGCTTCATCTTTTTCTCGTAATTTTTAGATTCTTTTCCCTCATCTGTAGCTGCTCCTCTTCCTCCTCTTCCTCTTCATTCTGTCCCTTTCTCCTGTCTCCTCCTCTTCATCTGTCCTCTCGTCCTCCCTCATTCCTCTCCATCATCCTTTCCTTCCTTTTCTGCTTCCACTTCTTTCTCATCCACATCTTAATTTTTGTCCTTCATCATTATCTTTTTCTTGTCCTTCCTCCTCCTCCTCCTCCACCTCCTCCTCTTCTACATCCTCCCTCCTATCTCTTCCTCTTCTACACCCTCCTCTTCCTCTCTCCTCCTCTCTCCTCCTCCCTCCTCCTCTTCTCTCTCCTCCCCTCTCCTCCCTCTTCCCTCTCCTCTTCCTCCTCTCCTCTTCCTCCCCTCTCTCCTCTCTCCCTCTCCTCCTCTTCCTCCTCTCTCTCCTCTCTCCTCCTCTCTCTCCTCCTCTTCCTCTCTTCCTCCTCTCCTCCTACTCCTCTTCCTCTCTCCCTCTCCTCTCTCCTCCTTCCCTCTTCCTCTCCTCCTCCCCTCCTCCTCCCTCTCTCTCCTCCTCTCCTCCCTCTCCTCTCTCTCCTCATCCTCATCTTCCCTCCTCTCCTTCCCCCTCTTCTCCTCTCTCCTCTCTTCCTCTCACTCTTCCTTCTCCCCTTCCTTTCTCTCCTCCTCCTCTCCCTCTTTCTCTTCCTCCTCTCCTCCTCCTCCTCCTGCTCCTTCCTCTCTCCTCTCCTCCTCCTCCTCCTTCTTCTTCTCTCTCTCCTTCCTCCTCCTCTCTCTCCTCCTCCTCTCCTCCTCTCTCCCTCTCTCCTCCTTCCTCTCATCCTCCCTCTCCCTCGTCTCCTCTCTCCTCCTCCTCTCTCCTCCTCCTCCTCCTCCTCTCTCTCTTCCTCCCTCTTTTTCTCTCTCCTCCTCCTTTCCTCCTCTCCTCTTCCTCCTCTCCTCCTCTCCTCTCTCTCTCTTCCTCTCCTTCTCTCCGCCTCTCCCTCCTCTTCCTCTCTCTTCTCCCTCCTCCTCCCTCTTCCTCTCTCTCCTCCTCTTCCTCTCCTCCTCCTCTCCTCCTCCT
>NW_020869102.1:438625-448625 GCF_003789085.1 Penaeus vannamei | reverse complement strand
TATCTACAAATATTTGAAAATAATATTTATTCATGGAAGTTCCTGCTGCATCCCTCCCTTAAGAGATGGTTGATGTCATCCCTCCGGTCTTTACTTGGTCAATGGAAATTGTTGCCTGGCACGTGGTTGATTTGTTGTCGCTCGTATCTCGCCTCTGATTGGTCGGTTGAGGTTGCGTCGTTGCCCGTGATTCGCCAAGGTGCTGCGCCTATTTCGCTTATGATTGGTCAAGCGCCTGATTTTTGTTTTCTCGCTTGGGATTGGTGGAGCTCTGTCGTTTTTTTCTTTTGTCGCTTGTGATTGGTGGAGCGCTTTCAGTTTTTGTTTTCTCACTCATGATTGGCTGAGTGCTGTCGTTTTCGTTTCTCGCTCGTGATTGGCGGAGAGCTTACGTTTTCTATGGTCTACATTCTTGTCATAATTTTTTATGAATCATTGAAGATGATTGTGTATGAAAATTACGATTATCCAAACTTAGAGGAAGTGCATGCCCTTTTACGTAGAACATAAGTAAACAACAAACCTGCAACAAGCGAAAATACATATATAGAAATATAGGTAAATTAATCATAATTAAGACCACGAAAGCTTACATTCACAAATAAGTCACAAGAAAGGAAAGAGAAGAAACACAACACCACACACACACACACACACACACACACACACACACACACACACACACACACACACACACACACACACACACACACACACACACACACACACACACACACACACACACACACACCAATATACACACTCGCACACATACCCACACACGCACACTCGCAAAACATAACACATACACACAAACACAGACATAGATACAGACAACAGAAGAAAAGAAAGAAAAGAATATGAAGTGACAAAACAAATAAAAGAAAGGTCACGAGAACGGAGTAAGAAAGAAAAGAGAAGAGAGTGAGAGAAAAATGAAACTGTATTTCCCCTCGTCAATTTCCTAGCGATTCGGACAACCCACTTCACAAAGCAAACCACAAACACAAACCGCGACCCAAACAACAACACAACCGCTGACCCAAACAACAACACAATTACCGCTGACCAAACAACATAACACAACCGCCACCCAAACAACAAACACAACCGCTGACCAAACAACCAACACAAACCGCTGACCCAAAACAACAACAAAACTGACCCAGAACCAAACAACAACACAACCGCTGAACCCAAACAAACAAACACAACACGCTGACCCACAACCACAAACCCACCACACCCAAACAACAGCACAACCGCTGACCCAAACAACAAACACAACCGCTGACCCAAACAACAACACAACCGCTGACCCAAACAAACAACACAACGCTGACCAAACAAACACAACCAACCCAAACAACAACACAACCGCTGACCAAACAACAACACAACGCTGACCCAAAACACAAACACAACCACTGACCCAAACACAACACAACCGCTGACCAAACAACAACACAACCGCTGACCCAAAACAACAACAAACCACTGACCCAACAACAACACAACCCTGACCCAAACAACAAACAACCGCTGACAACCAACCGCTGACCAGACCAACAAACAACAACAACAACACTGACCCAAACAACAACCACAAAACAACCACAACACCCAAAACACAACCGCTGACCCAAACAACACAACCGCTGACCCAAACAACAACACAACCACTGACCGCTGACCCCAAACAACAACAACACTGACCCAAACAACAACACAACACTGAAAAAACAACACAACCGCTGACCCAAACAACAACACAACCGCTGACCCAAACAACACAACCACTGACCCAAAACAACAACACAACCGCTGACCCAACAACAACACAAACCGCTGACCCAAACAACAAACCACACCCAAACAACCACAAACCGCTGACCCAAACAACAACACAAACCACTGACCCAAACAACAAACACAACCACTGACCCAAACAACAACACAACCGCTGACCCAAACAACAACACAAACCGCTGACCCAAACAACAACACACAACCGCTGACCAAACAAACAACACAACCAACTGACAAAACAACAACACAACGACCCAAAACAACAACACAACCGCTGACCCAAACAACAACACAACCACTGACCCAAACAACAACACAACCTGACCCAAACAAAACACACCGCTGAAAAACAACAAACAACCGCTGACCCAAACAACAACAAGACCCAAACAACAAACACAAACCGCTGACCCAACAACAACACAACACTGACCCAAACACACAACTGACCCAAACAACAACAACCACTGACCCAAACAACACACAACCGCTGACCCAAACAACAAACACAACGCTGACCCAAAACAACAACACAAACAACAACAACCGCTGACCCAAACAACAACACAACCGCTGACCCAAACCAACAAACACAACCGCTGACCCAAACAACAACACAACACTGACCCAAACAACAAAAACACACAACACAACCGCTGACCCAAACAACAACACAACCGCTGACCCAAACAACAACACACCCAAACACAACACAACCACTGACCCAAAACAACAACAACACAACCCAAACAACCAACACAACCACTGACCCAAACAACACACAACCACTGACCCAAACAACACAACACAACCAAACAACACACAACGCTGAACCCAAACAACAACACAACCACTGACCCAAACAACAACACAACTGACCCAAACAACAACACAAACGCCTGACCCAAACAACAACACAACCGCTGACCCAAACAACAACACAACCGCTACCCACAACACAACCACTGACCCAAACAACAACACAACCACTGACCCAAACAACAGCACAACCGCTGACCCCAAACAACAACACAACCACTGACCCAAAACAACAACACAACCGCTGACCCAAACAACACACACAACCACTGACCCAAACAACACAACCACTGACCCAAACAACAACACACCACTGACCCAAACACAACACACAACCGCTGACCCAAACAACAAAACACAACGACCCAAACAACACACTACTGAAAACAACAACACAAACCACTGGACCCAAAACAACACAACCACTGACCCAAACAACAACAACAAACACTGACCAAACAACAACACAACCGCTGACCCAACAAAACAACAACCACTGACCCAAACAACAACACAACCACTGACCCAAAACAACTGACCCAAACAACAACACAACCACTGACCCAAACAACAACACACAACCCAAACAACAAACACAACAACTGACCCAAACAACAACCAACAACGACTGACCCAAACAACAAACACAACCGCTGACCCAACAACAACACAACCACTGACCCAAACACAACACACACAACACTGACCCAAACAAACAACACACCACTGACCCAAACAACAACACAACCACTGACCCAAAACAACAAACACATTGACCCAAACAACAACACAACCGCTGACCCAAACAACAACACAACCACTGACCAAACAACAACAACAACCACTGACCCAAACAACAACACAACCTGACCCAACAACAAACACAAACCACTGACCCAAACACAACAACACAAACCACTGACCCAAACAACAACACAACCACTGACCCAAACAACAAACACAACCACTGACCCAAACAACAACACAACCGCTGACCAAACAACAACACAACCTGACCCAAACACAACACAACCCTGACCAAAACAACAACACAACCACTGACCCAAACAACAGTACTGACCCAAACAACAACACAACCGCTGACCCAAACAACACACAACCGACACAACCGCTGACCCAAACAACAACACAACCACTGACCCAAACAACAACACAACCGACCCAACAACAACACAACGCTGACCCAAACAACGCTGACCCAAACAAACACAACCACAACCCACAACCCAAACCACACCGACCAAACACACAACACAACGCTGACCCAAACAAACAACCACAAACGCTGACCCAAACAACAACACAACCCACTGACCCAAACAAACAACACAAACACTGACCCAAACAACAACACAACCGCTGCACCCCAAACAACAAACGCTGACCCAAACAACAAACACAACCACTGACCCAAACAACAACACAACCACCTGACCCAAACAACAAACACAACCACTGACCCAAGACACAACAACCAAACAACAACACAAACCGCGACCCAAACAAACAACCAACCACTGACCCAAACAACAACACAACCACTGACCCAAACATCAACACAACCGCTGACCCAAAAACCAACCAGACAACATGACCCAAAACACACCAAACGTGACCCAAAACAACACAACCACTGACCCACACACAACAACACAACGCTGACCCAAACAAACACACAACCCTGACCCAAACAACAAACAAACCACTGGACCCACCACAAACACCACTGACCCAAAAAAACCACAATCAACACCAACACCACACACACCAACCAAACAACTCAACCACTGACCCAAACAAACAAGCAAGAACCACTGACCCAAAACAACACAGACCATGACCAAAAACAACACAACAAGCCATGAGGCCCACACAAAAACACAATCCACTACCGCAAACAACTATATCTATCTAATATTCATACGCCAAGACACAACACGAGACGCGCTGACCCAAAACAAACAACACAACCCACGTACCAAAACAAACAACACAAGCCGGAGCTGACCCAAAACAGACAACACAACCCCATGACCCAAACAAACAAACACAACACTGAGCCCAAACCGAGTCGACTACAACCGCTGGACCCAAACATCAACACAACCGCTGACCCAAACAAACAACAGACCCATGACCCAAACGATCAACACAACCGCTGACCCAAACGAAGCACAACCACTGAGCCCAAATCATCAACGACAGACCGCTTAGCCCAAAACACAAACACGCTGAACCCAAAACAAACAACACAACCACTGCACCCAAACACACAACACTGANATATATAATATATCTTAAAACCTAACAACTATCTATATAATTTATATATTTTATATATATATATAAATATTATATAATATATGTAATAGCAAATAATAATAATATATCTATACAATCTAAATAATATCTAATATAATATAAATATGACAGAGAAAATATTTCTTAACAAATCACTATAACTGATGTTGTGTGTGGTTTGTGTGTGTGTGTGCGTGTTTGTGTGATCGTGTGTGTTGTATTGTGGCCTAATGATAGCAAAAATATTATCCACAAACCACAGTAATAATAACAAATATATCTATCTAAACTCACACTAATAAAGCAGATATATCACAACCACAACTAATAATAACAAATATATCTACAACCACACTAATAATAGCAAATATATCCACAACCACACTAATAATAACAAATATATCTTACAACCACACTAATATACCAAATATAAATCCACAACACTACTAATGATAACAAATATATTACAACCACAATAATAGCAAATATATCCAACCAACACTATAATAGCAAATATATTCCCACACCACACTAATAATAACAAATATATCTACAACCACACTAATAATAGCAAATATATCCACAACCACACTAATAATAACAAATATATCTACAACCACACAATAATAGCAAATATATCCACAACCACACTACAAATAATATCTAACACTAATAATAGCAAATATATCCACAACCACACTAATAATAGCAAATATATCCACAACCACACTAATAATAACAAATATATCTACAACCACACACCACAACCACACTAATAATAGCAAATATATCTACAACCACACAAATAATAACAAATATATCTACAGCCACACCAATAATAACAAATATATCTACAACCACACTAGATAACTACATTTCTCTCAAACAGGCGGCCCCGTATGGGATATCTACAACGAAGGGGTTACAACCGTGACGATATTCAACGAAGATTTTTCCGATAAGAACTTTACAATCTTCTCAAGTGATTTCTTCATTGTTCACCTCGAAATATGTTCAGAGGGATTCGTCTTGACTGGCCACAGGAGATTTGATTTTACTTTGCAGTTTGACCGGGTGAAGGTAAGGGGTGTGGGGGAGGTGTGTGTGTATGTGGATATGTTGTAAGGTCGGTTCTGGTCGTGTGCGTTTGGTGGTGGTGGTGGGTGGGGTGGGTGGTGTTGTGTGGGTGTGTGTGTGGTGGGTGGGGGTTTGTGGTGTGTGTGTGGGGGGTGTGTGGGTGTGTGTGTTTGTGTGCGTGTGTGTGTGTGTGTGATTTAGCTCATATTTTTATTTGGTTATTTTGTGACTACGGTGTTGATATCCATAATACTAATAACAATAATAACAGTGCTAACGGAATTGTAACAAATAACAAAAAACAATAATAATCAGACACTTCATAAAACAAAAATCTAAATATCAATGTGATTTCTATCGATTTCTCCCCCCCCTCCTCCTCCCCCGTCAGATGACAGTCACGCCCGAATCCTCCGACTCGCTTCCAACGACTTCGCGACCCAATATTCTGTCACGAGAGGTACATTGACCTGCGCTTCTCGCCCCGGATTGCCGATCCTATACTCACCCTCACTTTGAACCGGTCGAATTCCGAGGTCAAAGGTGATCACGTCTCTACAAGACCGTTTTGGATGCCTTCTGGTACTACTGACGAGAGAGGCTTCTCTGCTGGCGATGAGCGAGTGACCTCGTCTGACACCAAGCACTTGGGTGACCTCGATTCCGGAAGTAGCAATGCCACAGGGACCTCGTCTGACACCAAGCACTTGGGTGACCTCGATTCCGGAAGTAGCAATGCCACAGGGACCTCGTCTCACACCAACCATACAGAAAATCTCCCCTCCAGTCCAAGTGCCAATCCAGTGACCACCGAAGACACGACCTTTGACCCCAGAGGACCTACCTTCCCAGTGGTGACGATCCTCAACGGAGAGCAAGTGACTACGCCGAGTGTTTTACCTGAAGGAGGAGGTAAGATTTCCTTAATTGTTCGTCGGTAGAATAGGATTTTATTTGCGCAGTACAAACGTATGTCTGACTTTTGTTAGTAGATTCAAGCTAACTGTTAGCTGTGAATTTACATTTTGCTGTTGTTATATTTTCTTTGTATAATAGGTATCCATTGGTTTGTTTGTCTGTCTATGTGTATTTATAGTTGTCTTGTTTATGCACCTTAAGGTCCATAAATTTTATCCTCTCCCTCTCCCCTTTTCCCTCTCCTTCTCCTCATCTCCCCTCCCCACCCCTTCCCTCTTCCTATCTCTCTCACTCACAAACACCTTTCTCTCCTAAATGTTATTTTATCTCACCTGCCACAGGGAACCATACAACCGATATCACACTGTCTGAGATGATAACGCTGATAGCAATGGTGATAACACTAACTGCATGTATGACTGCCGTCTTCTGCATCCGGTATTATCTTGGGTACTTCAGGATAAGGTGTAGGGTGAGTGTAATTGTCTGGCATTGTCTTTCTGTCTTTGTTTATGTGGGTGACTTTCTTTTTGGGTTATGTCTCTCTCTTTTTTTCTTTCTCTGTCTCTGTTTGTTTGTTTTTCTTTCTTTCTTTCTCTTCTCTCTCTCTCTCTCTCTCTCTCCTTCTCTCTCTCTCTCTCTCTCTCCTCTCTCTCTCTCTCTCTCTCTCTCTCTCTCTCTCTCTCTCTCTCCCCTCCTCCTCCTCTCCCCTCCTTCCCGTCTCCTCTCTCCTCTCTCTCTCTCTCTCTCTCCTCTCTCTCCTCCTCTCTCTCTCCCTCTCTCGTCTCTCTCCTCTCTCTCTCTTCTCTTTCTCTCTCTCTCTCTCTCTCTCTCTCTCTCTCTCTCTCTCTCTCTCTGTATATCTTAGTCACATGACATCAAATCACTACTGAAACTAGAATCATGGTTGTAAAACTCTAGCTCTAAGCAAAATTAAGTATTGTTCAAATCTTTAGGGTTCGACTAACAAAACCCAGAATGGCAAAAAATACAAAAATTACAAAACTTTGCTGCAAGAGTTGGATTAGGTAATATCAGTAAACTTGACCACATCACCCCGCATATCTAAAAATTAAAATGGTTAAGTCCATTTTAAATGCAGTTATGGCGCATATATATTCATTTACAATCTCATTCATGGGAATTATCCGCAGTGGTGAATGCCCTTGCAAATTATAGGAGGCATATATAAAGAAGTGAAGAGGAGAGATAGGAAGAGGGAGAGGGGCGGGAGAGGGAGAGAGGAGAGAGAGGGGGGGGGGAGAGGGAGAGAGAGAAAGAAAGAGAGACCCGTTAAGTAAATTATCTTGATGTTCAGAAATCGAATACCGATACAGGGGCACGACAAATGGAAATAAGTGGACCCAAGATATGGAACATGTTAACAGATATTATGAGAGACATTAAGAGCTTCTGTAATTTCAAAACGAAATCAATAGAATATCTCTTAAATAATCAACTATGAATATAAATGTATTTATGTAAAGAATAACCATGTAATTAATGGAATAAAAGTGTTTTGACTTTGACTCTCTCCCTATCTCTTTCATCTCTTTTCTTTTCTTCTCTTCTAATTAATGTATTGAGTTATTTCCTTGATATTAATTAAACAATAGTAGTAAGCATTTAGTAAAAATCTTTGTATCTTCAACATCAATAGTCTAATATTAGTATATTTTGATACCCTGGTAAAAAAAAAAAATTGTCATAGACGTTGGTGCAAAATGGAAAATATGTTTAAAGATAAGGACGTGTAAAGACTGATACATGGAGTTAATGTTATAATTTTTTTTTTTTTTGTTTTTTTTCCTTTTTTGAGAAGTTTAAATAATAATTTTTAAATTTTAGAATGAATCTGTCTAATCCTAATTGGAAAAATATAGTTTATATATTTCCCTCCTTTACTTTTGCAATAATCTTTGTTCAGAACAAACATCTGAGCGTATTCGATTTTTTTTTTTTTTTTTTTTTACATTCGTTCCGCGCCATTCCACTTCCCCGACCCGGACCTAAAGGCAGCCTATTTCCGTGTTGCAGAGACGACAATCCTGGAAGACGACCCTCATCCGCCATGCCTCCCCAGCGCCATCTGTCGCGAGCAGCAACGACTCGGACGGTTATATCAAGCTGGACGACCTCCCGAAACGACCTCTGCCACGACCTCCTTGTCCTCTTCCGAGAGCGACGCAGATACCTGTCGCCGAGGTTCCGCCTTCCTCTTGTACTTCTTCTTTTTCTGTGGTTTCCTCCTCTTCCACTTCGTCTTCTGCTTCGTTTTCTGTGGTTTCCTCCTCTTCCACTTCGTCTTCTGCTTCGTTTTCTGTCGTTTCTCCCTCTTCTCTCGTCTTTCCCTTTCTTGTTCTTCCTTTCCCCCCTCTTCCTCCCGAAGACCGGCGAACGGGGCTGCCAGACGTACCCGAGACTCCTCCTCCACGAGATTTACAACTGCTCCCGCTAACCACCCAACGAGCGATCCCATTAACCACCCAATTACCCGTCCCATTAGCCATGCCGATTCCCTCCGAGCCATTTCCAGCCAGGACTCCACCAGCTCAGTGGATTTTCCCGCAAGAGACTCAACAGCCCAACAGACCGACTCGATCTACGAAGAAATCCACATCTACGTCGACATCGAAGGCGAGCGGTTGTACTCCAATGTCCCAGCAGGTGGCGGAAGCGCGGAGAAAACGGGGAGGGATTGGGAGAGGGAAGGAATGATTTTGATTTTGATTTTGGAGGGGTGAGGGGATGGGTATTGTAGGGAGGGAAGGAGAGGGGGGGAGGGAAATTGAAGAAGGAAGAGGAGAAAAGAAGAAAAGGATGGGCTGGGAGTTAGAATGGGAGGTGGAAGAGGAGGGGATCAGAGGGGAGAATTGAAGGAGATGGTAAGGGGGAGGATGGGTAGAAAAGGAGAAGAAAAAGGAAGGTGAGAGCTAGAAATAGGGGGTGGAAGGGGGAGGGGAAAGGAGAATTGGAAGAGATGAGAAAAAGGAGAAAAATGAGGTATAGAAGAAGAAAAGAAGGGATGGAGGAGAAGAGAATTGAAGTAAAAAGG
>NW_020869102.1:421125-423625 GCF_003789085.1 Penaeus vannamei | reverse complement strand
GACGAGTTTGTAAACATTAACAAATATTTATCCTGTTTCCTCGTATCATCCGTTTGTCTCTCGGCTCATTTGGGTCCGTCTTGATTTGATATACACAATGTTTACACATACACACGCACAAAACACACACACACAGTCACTCTCTCTATCTCTTTCCACACACAAACATACACACACACATACACACGCACAGTCACTCTCTCACACACACTCGCACACTCACACACACACACACACTCACACACACACACACACACATACACACGCACAGTCACTCTCTCACACACACACTCACATACTCACACACACACACACACACACACACACACACACACACACACACACACACACTATATATATATATATATATATATATATATATATATATATATATATATATATATATATATATATATATATATATATATGTATAAAATTATCATCGTCATCTTCCCTGATTTATACGTTTGTCCCTAACCTGTGTTGCGCTACCTTTAAATAGCTAATACTTTTTAAATTCAATGTGATATCTAATACCCATTATATTAATTATATATCTAAATATATAGTTAATGTCTTGTTTTATCTTCTGATTTCTTTTTTTCTCCTTTTTATTTTGTCTCACAATTTCTCTAATAATTATCCTCGTTTATGTTTTTATCTCCCCGTTTTACGTCTAGGTCTCTCAGTTTTATTGTTATCATATACGTATTATTTTCTCTTCTGTTTCCTACCTCTGTTTATCGTCTTTGCGTTATCTCCTCCATTATGTGTTCCTCCTAAGTATTATTTTCTCCCCTTTGTCCTATCTCCTCTTTGGCCGTTTTGGCTATCTCCTCTATTATCCCGTCCCTCCCAAACACGTATTATTTCCTCTCGTATGTCCCACCTCTTTATCCTCCTTCTCTATCGCTTCCATTCTCCTGTTCGTCTCAGATACGTAGTATATTCTTATTCATTGAAAATTTTCTGCCGTGTCGACATCTAAAAGGTCTTCAGTGACTCATTCAATATATAAAGCGGTAGGTTGAAGCTTGGCGGCGAAGATCCGAGGTCAAAGGTCATGCAATACGATAAGATATTAAGGCGAAAAGGGTTAGAGTTAACAATTAGGATAAAATTGTGTTTAGTGAGGTGAAAAGGATAAAGCTGAGTTAACAATTAGGATAAAATTGTTTAGTGTGGCGGAAAGGGTTATAGTTGACAATTAGGATAAAATTATGTTTAGTGTGGCGAAAAGGATAAAGCCAAGTTAACAATTAGGAAAAAAAATTGTTTAGTGTTGCGAAAAAAGTTAGATTTAACAATTAGGACAAAATTATGTTAGATGTCAAAGGCTGTAGAGTGCTGTAGCTTAGTATGGGAGAGAAGAGTAGAAATAAAGAAGAGAAAATGGAGTATGGAGGACTTTCACCCTTCCAGCACGGATCCCACACCTTAAGAGAGAAGAAGTGGATGAAGGAAAGAAGGAAGAGGAAAGGTGGGAGAAGAAATGAACACGTAAAATGACTTGAGGCGTTGGCTGAGGTCCACCACCAAGGTAGGAGGATCCCCCCTCCCCCACCCCCTCCACCCACAACAACAACGAACAAGCAAAAAAAAAAAAAAAAAAAAAAAAAAAAAAAAAAAACTATTTTTCTATGCCTTCTATCCTCTTTATCCGTTTTGCCTGCCTCCTCCATTCATTCAATATACGCTACAACAACAGGTGGTCTGACCTTTTCCTGTTTCCTCCGTTGGGTTTCTCGCTCAGCCCCATTTTCCCCTCAGGCAGAGCTTCCCCTCACTTGGGCTCCCCCTCCCCTCCCCCTCTCCCGCCTCCCCCCAACCCCCAGCTCCGAGGCCTCTGATGGTGTGTGATGATCATGAGTTAATGAGAAGGGGGAGAGGGAAGGGTGAGAGAGAAGAGGAGGGAGAGGGGAGGGGAAGGCAGGAAAAAGAGTAGGGAGGGGGGAAGGGAGGAGGAAGGGGGGGAGGGGAGGGGAAGGGAGGAAGAGGAAGAGGGATGGAGTGGAGGGGAAGTGTGGAGGGAAGAGGAGGGGGGTGGAGGGGAGGAGGAAAGAAGAGGAGGAGGGGAAGGAGGAGGAAGAGGGGGATGGAGGGGGAGGGAACGGAGGAAGAGGAGGGGAGGAGGAGGAGGGGAGGAGGAGGAGTGGGAGGAGGAGGAGGAGGGAAGATGGGATGGAGCGGGAGGAGGAAGAGGAAGTGGAGTGGGAGGAGGAGGAAAAAAGATAATGAAAATGACAACGAGCTCATCTCCGACCCCTTCCTTGCCCATCCCAACCCACGCCATCCCCTCTCCACTCCACAACCCCTCCTTCCCCTTTTGAAACCCCAACTTCCCCTCCTACCAGTTTACCACTAACCCCCCCTCCCCCTCCATCCTCCCCGCGCCCCACCTACGAATTCATAGCCTCATTTCCCTCCTTTCCTCCATCCCTTCCTCCTCCCTCCTTCCTCTATCCTCTTCCTTTCTTTCTTTCTTTCCTTCCTCCTTCTC
>NW_020869102.1:406125-416125 GCF_003789085.1 Penaeus vannamei | reverse complement strand
TGAGTGAGTGAGTGAGAAAGTAAGTAAGTGAGAGTGAGAGTGTGAGTGTGAGAGTGAGGGTGAGTGCGTGAGTGAGTGAGTGAGTGAATGTGTGTGTGTGTGTGTGCGTAACCGCCCTTAGGAAATAACTACAATAATTTAAAAACAGTATATGAAACTACCTATTCTCATCACCCGAAGGCGGAACTAAACATGAACACATTAAAAATGCACATCGCCTCACCAACGTACTAGAAATACCTCATCTATATTCAACGGCACGAAAGATAACAATAAACGAACACAAAGACACTAAAAGGTACACAAAGAAGTAAAGAAAACGGCTACAAGGCCACAATCAAAAATGAAAACTGAATCGTGAGGTTTCGAACACGTTAAGAATTCCTCGCCAGACGAACACATCCATTTAGGTTATTTGTTTGACTGACGATTTATTTATTTACATATCGTGGCTGTTTCCTCTTTTTAAAAACAGACATTTCAATATCACATCTAATTCAGTAGGAGAATCGTGATGAACAGAGCAGAACACGAAGGAAAGAAAAGGGAAAATGCGATTAATATTCCCGATTGACGCAGTGAAATGAAATAGAGATGAAACGTATGAATAATTGAAGACACAATACGTTTGGACTGATTTTTCATTAGAATTACAGCTAATCCTGATGAAGTTTTAATCGTATTGTCAGTTTAGATCTCTGGACTCTGTGACGTTATCTAAGCTCTTTGTTAACCATTTTGAAAATGTAAAAAGGAATTTACATTTTCTGTGTCACAATGACCTCCGGAGTCATGTACCTCTTATTCTGTTTACAGTTTGTAAATATGCAATATGATCATATATAACCTTCTAAGAAATAAAAATAAAAATAATTCGTGTCCGTTGTTTTTCAATATTGCAAAAGCATTATTCACAAGCTCTTCTTTACATCAACTTTAACCACAGAAAATTGGGGTTTATGTTCGTATCGCATCGATCATCTTCCCTCTCCTTTTAAAGTAAAGTTCCCTTGGATGTCTTGTGAATCTAATTTCAGCTTATTGATTTGCTCGTTTAGGATGACTAATTTGACTGGAGAAGATGCTATTCATTCAATAGCTCTCGCAAATGAAAAGAAATTATATAGAGAGGCGATTGGAAAGTGGCCTTTTCACCCCCACTCCGAACTAAATTCATCCGCGCAGCAAAGTAGTACCCGTGAAAGCCACCGTAAGGATTAAAAACGAATAAATTGATTAGCCAAGATTCGCCGACAGCTTTTTATATCCCTCTTAGTACATAATCCGCACATCTTTGACGTCATTAACCTGATTTTGGACGCGTCAAAAGCCAGTTACACGTGTCACTTAAATATGGCGTTTAATCGCCGACTGAAACATTTACGCACACTTCGCACAAACTTCTGTCGTCTCCAAGACAACGCTAGTGGCTGTCCTTTGGCTCCCGCTCAATATTTTAGCTTTGAGTTCGTATCCCCTTTCTCGAACGTATGAACTTGAATTCATTTTTTTTTTACTTTCCGAAATTATTTTCTCTGTTTTTCGTCCTAATAAAACTGATGCTTATTCCCCTCCTTCATCCTTACGGTAAACAGAGGAGGGGAAAATTATAAAAGAAAGAAAAAAAGCTGTCCTTTGGCTCCCGCTCAATATTCTAGTGGTGGGTTCGTATCCCCTTTCTCCACCGTATGAACTTGAATTCATTCCTTTTTTTTTATTTTACGAAATTATCTTCTCTGTTTTTCGTCCTAATAAAATTGATGCTTATTCCCCCTTTTCATCCTTACGATAAACAGAGGAGGGGAAAATGAAAAAAGAAGAAAAAAAAAAGCTGTCCTTTGGCTCACGCTCAATATTTTAACGGTTTGTTCGACTCCCCTTTCTCGATCGTACGAACTTGAATTCAAACTCTTTTTATTCTTTCTTTTTTGACTTTACGAAATGTTTTTCTCTGTTTTTCGTCCTCATAAAACTGATACTTATTCCCCATCTTCGACCTTACGGGTAGATAGTATTGGGAAAAAATGAAATATGCAAAATGCTAAATAAAAAATGCATTGAGACCCTAACGGAAAAATGTGAAACAGAGTAGGTTAAAATAGTAAGGAGAATTATTTCTTAAAAAAAAAGTGATGGGGTTGCATAAGGATTCAAAATACATATGTGCCTGGATTGCAAAAAGGATTCGAAACGCATATGTGGTTGCATCGCAAAAATGGATTCGAAACATGTGATTGGATCATAAAAATTATTCGAAACGCATGTGGTTTGATTGAAAAAAAGATTGGAAATTCATATGCGATTGAATTGCAATAAGGATCGAAGCGATTGATTGCAAAATATGATTGCAAAAACTAAGTGATGGGTGACTGGATTGCAAAAAGGATTCGAAGCGCACATGACTGGATTGCAAAAAGGATTCGAAACGCGTGACTGGATTGCATAATGGATTCGAAACGCGTATGAGATGGGATTGCAAAAAGAATTCGACACATAGGACCGGATTGCAAAAAAGGATTCGAAACGTATGTGATTGGATTGCAAAAAGGATTCGGAGCGCATATGTGGTGGGATGGCACAAAGGATCCTAAACACATATGACTGGATTGCAAAAAAGATTCGACACATATGACTGGATTGCAAAAAGGGATTCGAAACGCATATGACGATTGTAAAAGGGATTTGAAAAGCATATGTGAATGGATTGCAAAAAGGACTCGAAACGCATAAGCGATTGGATTCCACAAACGATTCGAAAAATTACAAAAAAAAAAAAGATTCGAAACACACACGCGATTAGACTGCAAACGCATGTGTGACGGGATCGCAAATAGGATTCGAAAATCACATCAAGGATTTTGGACACGATACACCAGCTGTCGTTCTTAAGGGCGATAATATCAACAAATTAGTCAGACGCGCTCAAGTCTTACGTCATGCCAAGCTTTCAGTGTCATTCATGCCATAGTCATGCCCAAGCTACTTAAGTTGTGTCAAGAACTATCTGCGCAGACTTCTTAGTGAAATAGATAAATGGATGGATAGATAGATAGATAGATAGATAGATAGATAGATAGATAGATAGATAGATAGATAGATAGATAGATAGATAGATAGATAAATAAATAAATAAATAAATAGATAGATAATAAATAAATAGATAGAATAAATAAATAGATAGATAGATAGATAGATAGACAGATAGATAGACAGATAGATAGATAGATAGATAGATAGATAGATAGATAGATAGATAGATAAATATATATAAATAGATAAATAGATAAATAGATCAATAAATAAAATAAATAATAAAATACAAAAGAAAAAAACTTATTTCCTTATTTATCAACGATAACGAATCCGATTTTCTCAGTAACCGATGACACAAACTAATAGACCAATATATTAGTCAGACCTCGAGTGCTTCAAAAAAAGTACATGTGAACATTTCTCTTACAACTAAGCTTGGTACACTCCAATTAAACAGACGAGGGACTAGTAAGTAATCATTTTAATTTGTTCATAACATTAAAAGGAAACTGTCGACGCAATCTCCGATTCACGTTTTTGTTCAATTTGAAAAATAATATTCATTAACAGGAAGTGAACTTCACCTTATTCTCTAAAAAAAGGAAACATAGAAATTACTTTTGTGATTTCTCTTTATCTATTTATATCGACACATATTATTTTTATGTTTTCACTTTGAGAACGCATTCTTCATCTTTGTTCTATTTTTCATTAGAAAAGGAATTATTAAAAGAAAAGAAATTACTTTTGTGATGACTTCTTTTCAATTATCTATATCGACACACTTATGATTTCACTAGTGAACGGTTCATTTCTTGTTCCATTAAGAGATCTTTTAATATTTTCATTAACGGGAAAGGAAAATAACCTTATACTCTAATCGCAAAAAGAAACAGAGAAATTACTTTTGTTATTACTTCTCTTTTATTCATTTGTATCGACAAGTTTTTATTTATATTTTTCAACTTTTGACAACTAGGCTCGAAAGGTCTTTAACGCGTCCTCTTGGAAGGGAAATTGGCGAGGCACCCTCAGGTCGACTTCTTCACCTGCCCCGCTATACCAAGGTGTCCTCGAATCAGGGTACGTCTGCTGGAGGTACAGAGCCCCCCACGCGAAGCCCAAAAAAGGAAAGCCGGTCACCATAGTCACCATACAGGGGAATATCACCATACACGTGAACTTCATGGCTGGAGATGTGAGTCGGTGTTAGAATGGCTCGGAGAATTGAAGTAATCAATAAGAAAATAAATTGGGTTCGCTATTTATACTCGGGGTAATGGGGGGGTTGGGGGGGGGGTCTTCGCTGTATGAGGTCGATTGGTTGTTAAGGTGACCGCTCGTTGCGTCATTACCTGGGGGGGGGGGGGTAGGGTACTGGTAATTAAGGAATGGTAATAGTTTCAGATAACGATACTGCTTTTAGATGATTATATATATATACATTGCATATGTTTGTGGTAATGGATACGGTATATGTGATATTATACATTAGGGTAGTAATTATTTATTGCTTGAGGGGAAATTCGTGTTGGTAGATGTATATTATGGCAAATAATATCATATCATGGTATATGATATTATGTGGCAGGTAATGTTACGTTATGGAGTATGATATATTACGGTAGATATTATTATACTACAGCATTTCTTTATATATCATTGTAGATAGTATATTGTATCACAAATGTCATAATTGTAATACGAGGGATTATATGTAGCAAAATGCTGAATACTATATATTTATACATAATATAAATATATATATAAATAAAAATATATATATCTATATATATATATATATATATATATATATATATATATATATATATATATATATATATATATATATATATATATATGCAAACGGTATACCCATCAAGGAAAATAGATCTGAAATATTTATTTTATTTATTGACTGGTGACCAACATCCCACTCTCATAATCACAATCAGTTCCTTTACTATAATAATAACCGAACAAATAACCGTTTATTTACTGCACTCACAATCACAATCAATTCCTTTACCATCATAATAACCGAACATATTTCCTTTTTATTTATTGATTGTCGACCAACATCCCGCTCTCACGATAAGTACAATCTCTACAAGAGGTACTTCTAACATTTTATTTGTTTTTCCAAGATAAAAACTTTTTCTCAAAATTTTCTGGTAAGATTTCTCCGGGACGTTCCGATGAAGAACTGTTTAGATATTCTGTTCCATTATATTTGATTAGGTATGTCAGTCAAGAGAGAGAGAAAGAGAGGGGAGAGGGAGAGGAGAGAGAGAGGGGGGGGGGGGGAGAGGGAGAGGGAGAGAGAGGGGGGGAGAGGGAGGAGAGGAGGAGAGAGAGAGAGAGAGAGAGAGAGAGAGAGAGAGAGAGAGAGAGAGAGAGAGAGAGAGAGAGAGAGAGAGAGAGAGAGAGAGAGAGAGAGAGAGAGAGAGAAAGAGAGAGGGGGAGACGGAGACGAGGAAAAAAGGGAGAGAGAGAGAGAGAGAGAGACAGACATACAGACAGGCAGGCAGACAGACAGACAGAGACAGAGAAATGAGAAAGGTGAAGATTGAAAAAATACGGACAGGAGCAGAGCCAAAGAGTAGAAAAAAAAACTAGGAAAACTTATTTTCCTCTTTCGCCTAATAATTAAATATTGACGTTTCCTGTCTCTCTTTTTTTTACAACTCTTACAACTTTTGTGAATGTCATGGTGAGTTTGTTTATGTAACTATATTTGCAATTACAAGGAAAGTAATTCCGATGTCGATGATGATGATCGTTCTATATTTTTGCGAGGGAGAGGGAGAATAATCATGTTAATGACAGCGATTATGATGATAGTAACAGAGTAGTGCTACTACTACTGCTGCTAGTCGTAATGATAAGGATGAAAATAATCATTGTTATTATACTAGGAATAATAATGTTGATAATATTAATATCAGTGCTGGAATTGATAATGACAATAATTGTATTAATAATGATGACAATAACTGTATTAATAATGATGGTATTAATAAGGATGACAATGAGATGACAGAAGAGAGAGAGAGAGAGAGAGAGAGAGAGAGAGAGAGAGAGAGAGAGAGAGAGAGAGAGAGAGAGAGAGAGAGAGAGAGAGAGAGAGAGAGAGAGAGAGAGAGAGAGAGAGAGAGAGAGAGAGAAAGCAACCCACGCCCCACTCTGCCCCAAGTCCCAAAAGTCCACCCACTGACGCACACACGAGGGCGAGGCACTGGGGAAGACCCACGGAATCCCGAGGTTAACCTGTGAAAAGCGACTTGTTCGGCGGGGACTCGCTCTTCTTGCTAATAAAACAAAACAAAGAAACAAAGAAATAAATCAGGACAAAGAATTATACCAACGACTTCTGTTATAATTTTTCAGAACAAGGGAAGAAGAAGAAGAAGAAATGGTGTGATGCGTTTCCGTTAACTTTTTGTATTGGATGATAATTGTTTTTACGTACACACATTGCAGAAAGAGCGAAATATATATATTGTTGACCTCTGTTACTGTTATTATTACAACAATTGCAAAAAAAACTACAATGCTACCACTGCTACTGCTACTACTACTACTATTGCTAAACATACCACTACTTTTATTACTAAACATGCTACTACTTTTCTACTACTACTCCTGTTAAAACTACTACTACTCCTGTTAAAACTACTACTACTCCTGTTAAAACTACTACTACTCCTGTTAAAACTACTACTACTCCTGTTAAAACTACTACTACTCCTGTTAAACTACTACTACTCCTGTTTAAAACTACTACTACTCTGTTAAAACTACTAACTGTTAACTACTACTACTCCTGTTAAAACTACTACTACTAAAACTACTACGTTAAACTACTACTACCTGTTAAAACTACTACTAACTACACCTCCTACTACTACTACAAGCTAGTACTTCTACAGGCTCTACATGAACATAATTATTTCCATGGCGTGTCTGAACTTTCTTTAAGGGCAGAGAATATGGAATAACCTCTTTGAATTTTTAGTCTAGTATTCTGGGGGAGATGAAGAGGGAGAGGGACGGGAAAGAGAGGGAGAGAGAGAAGGGGAGAGGGAGGTAGGGGAGAGTGAGGTCGGGAGAGAGAGAGAAGGGGAGAGGGAGGTAGGGAGAGAGAGTGAAGGGGAGAGGGAGGTAGAGAGAGAGAGAGGAGGGGAGAGGGAGGTAGAGAGAGAGAGGAGGGAGAGGGAGGTAGAGGTAGAGGTAGAGAGAGAGAGAGAGAGAGAGAGAGAGAGAGAGAGAGAGAGAGAGAGAGAGAGAGAGAGAGAGAGAGAGAGAGAGAGAGAGAGAGAGAGAGGAGAGAGAGAGAGAGAGAGAGAGAGAGAGAGAGAGAGAGAGAGAGAGGAGGAGAGAGGAGAGAGAGAGAGAGAGAGAGAGAGAGAGAGAGAGAGGGAAAGGAGGGAGAGAGAGGGGGAGAGGGAGGTAGGGAGAGAGAGAGAGAGAGAGGGAGAGGGAGGTAGGGAGGGAGGTGTATATTGTTTACATGTGCACATGGCATTTCAGAACTAAAGTCTATCTATTCATCTCTTTCGTGACAAATTGTATAAGAAATGAGTATTTGATAAAACAGTACTTTGGTGTGCTGTTTATCTATCTATCTATCTATCTATCATTTGTTTACCTATTTGTACGTATGTGTGTGTGTCTGTGTGTGTGTGTATGTGTGTGTGAGTGTTTGTGTGACTATATTCACACTTCTATAAATATGTGCGTGTACATGCAATATATAAAACAAATGCAAGTACATATGTACATTCAAAGATGTTCTATAGATTTAGTGGAAGTTCCATTAATCTCAAAGATGAATTCTGCTGCATTTGGGGGATATAGTGTCTTCTAGAAGGAAAAGTTCAAGGCAGTTTTGATACGTTATGGTATTAAAGTTCATGGTACTTCACAATTAAAAACAACTGTTGATTCAATGAGAGAGAGAGAGAGAGTGGGAAAGAGAGAGAAGGGGGTAGAGGGAGAGAGAGTAGGGAGGGAGGAAGAGAGAGTAGGGAGGGAGGGAGAGTAGGGAGGGAGGGAGAGAGAGTAGGGAGGGAGAGAGTAGGGAGGGAGGGAGAGGGAGCAGGGAAAGTAGGGAAAGAGGGAGACAGAGTAGTGATTGCGAGAGAGAGGGAAGGGATAGAGAGAGAGAGAGAGAAGGGAGTACGAGGGAGAGAGAGTAGGGAGGGAAGGAAAGAGAGTGAGAGATAGATAGAGAGATAAACAGACAGATAGATAGATAGAAATAGAGAGAAACCTGTTCCTTGTATAATACCAAGAGTGTAGGTGAAATTCCTTCCATATTTGTCTAAGGAAGAATAAACACGGATTTACTGAAGGCTCTGGGCGACGTCCTTTCCGGATGTCGGTGTCGAAGCTTTTGGAGTGATTAGAAAAAAAGAGGGAGAGGGAGTGAAGGAAGGGAGGGGGAGAGGAGAGGGAGGGGGGAAGGGGAGAATGGAGAGGGATGGAGAGGGAGGGAGGGGGAGATGGAGAAGGAGAGGGAGGGGAGGGGGAGAAGTGGGAGGGATGGAAGAGGGAGAGATGGAGGGGAGAAGGGAAGGGAGGGAGATGGAGTAGAGAGGGAGGGGGAGATGGAGAGGGGATGGAGGGGGAGGGAAGATGGGAGAGGGAGGGAGGGGGAGAAAGGAAAGGGAGGGAGGGAGAGAAGGAAGGGGAGGGAGAGTTAGATGGAAAGAGGGAGAGGGGAAGTGAAGGGAGAGGGAGGGGGAGATGGAGAAGAGGGGGAAGGGGAGAATGGAGAGAGAGGGAGGGAGAGAAGGGAGGGGAGGGAGAGTTAGGATGGAAAGAGGGAGATGGATGAAGGAGAGGAGGGAGGGGGAGCGGATGGAGAGGGAGGGAGGGGAGATGGAGAGAGAGGGAGGGAAAGGGGAGATTGGCGAGGGATGGAGAGGGAGGGAGGGGGGAGATGGAGGAGGAGAGAGAGAGGGAGGGAGAGGGATGGAGAGGGAGGGAGGGGGAGATGGAGAGAGAGGGAGGGAAGGGGAGATGGAGAGGGATGGAGATGAGAGGAGGGAGGAGCTGGAGAGAGAGGGAGGGAAGGGGAGGGAGAGGGATGGGAGGGATGGAGATGGAGAGGGAGGGAAGGGGGGAGAAGGAAGAGGGAGGGAGGGAGATGAGGAGAGGGAGGGAGGGGGAGAGCTGGAGAGGGAGGAGGAGGGAGGATTGGGAGATGGAGGGAGGGGGAGATGGAGAGGGAGGGAGGGGGAGAGGGGAGAGGGAGGGGAGATGGGAGATGGAAGGCAGGGGAAGGGAGGGGGAGGAGATGGAGAGGAGGGAGGGGGAGATGGAGAGGGAGGGAGAGGGAGATGGAGAGGGAGGAGGGGGAGATGGAGAGGGAGGGAGGGGGAGAAGGAGGGGGGAGGGGGAGAAGGATAGAGAGGGAAGACGGAGTGGGAGGGAGGGGGAGGGGGAGACGGGAGAGAGAGGGAGGGGGAGATGGAGAGGGAGGGAGGGGGAGAAGGATGAAGGGAAGAACAGGAGTGGGCAGGAGGGGGGAGGGGGAGACGGAGAGAGAGAGAGACAGACAGATGAAGAGAGGGGAAAGAAAAGAATGTGGCTGTGGGAGTAGAGGAGGGGAGGAAGAGGGAGAGGGAGTGGGGAAGTGAGAGTAAGAGGAAGATTGAAGGGAATGGGAGTTTGAGTTTGGGAGTGGGGGGGGGGGGGGTGGAGCTGGAGAGGGAGTGGAAGTTGGAAGTGGAAGAGGGATTGGGTTTGGGGAGGAAGAGAGGAGAGAGAGAGAGAGAGAGAGAGAGAGAGAGGAGAGAGAGAGAGAGAGAGAGAGAGAGAGAGAGAGAGAGGAGGAGGGAGGGAGGGAGGGAGGGAGGAGGAGAGGAGAGAGAGAGGAGAGAGAGAGAGAGAGAGAGAGAGAGAGAGAGAGAGAGAGAGAGAGAGAGAGATTAACTACACTCTCTACATATAGTTCACT
>NW_020869102.1:388625-403625 GCF_003789085.1 Penaeus vannamei | reverse complement strand
ACACACACACACACACCACACACACACACACCACACACATACACACACACACACACGCACACATGAATATATATATGTATATGTCTTTAATGCATGATCTTCGAAATCTCTAGTTCTCTTCTTTTCGAATATTATAGAAAATTATGTTTTTGATTTCGGATCATTTCGCTTAATCTTCTTCTCGTTTTACGTCATTTCAAAAATCGCCAAAAATCGTTAGCTGTCACGTGCCATGTGCAGGTTGGCGATAATCCACGATAAAGTTACGTAATTGAGTACGCTGTACGTATGCACTTAACCGATTAAATTACCATTGCTGGTAAACGCGGGAGAACGTTCTAGCATAAAATGTTTCAGGAAAGAACATGTATTTATTTATTTATTTTTTTCTATGTCTATGGAAGATGCGCTATCATCTGCGCAGGTTATCTTATTATCTTCTGAGAGTATTGAGTAAATGAAAAAAAAAAGTAAATATCACAAATAGGTATTCCAATTTCCGGAATGGACATCCAGGTTTTAAATATTTTCTCATCCGTTGCTCAATATTGCGTTTGGTTCAAAGCAACATATACGCCATAAAGCAAAGGGTTCATTTTTAATTATATTCCTTTTCTTCGTGATACATAGTAATTATCTTGATGCGGGTGGTTTTAATGTAATTATTCTAAATGTCATTGGGTATATGAAAAGCACGTATGGTATAAGAGGGTACGTTTATTGTCAAAATGATAAAAAAAGTACCCAAGATTGCGTTAGCCCAGTGAGAAACCATGGCATGCACATTAGACTCGTTTAATATATAAATACGATCTTTTTTCGTTTTTCAGCAAATGATTACGACGTATACACATACCTCTAGATATATGACCAATTATCTTATCCTATTTTTAAAAGTTCAAAGTAGTACTCAAACAACGATTCAAAATAACAAAGAATAGGTTAATCTGAGAGGCTAGTCAACGAGCCTTACGCGGGGGACCAACGAAAAAGTTGCCAATGCATAATTTCGTTCGCTATTGCCACTCGTTGAATTCATTTCACGATTAAAGACGCGCAAAAGCAACCCAATTCAACCAAGAACTGAAACCCCTTCGCATCTAAATAACCAATCACACTCTTCCTTAAAATCTAAAAGCTCAGACACGCACAAAAACGCCCTTAAAAAATAGACAAAAACTCGCCCATACTCGCACAGGCGGAGTTGTCTTCATAGCAAGTCTCTCCCTTTAACGTATAGTCGCTGATCGGGCATAGTCGGGTCTAGGAGAGACTCGGACTGGCACTGAGAAGGATCCTCTCTCCCTAAATTAGTGTTTGAAAGGAAGAAAAGAGATTTTTTCCCCCCCAACCATGGCTTCCTCAGCTATCAAGTCCTTTTACGACCTGAGCGCCAAGGCTCTGAGCGGTAAGCTATTTTATAACACTTGAATATATTTTTATGCATTTGTGTATTATCTTTTATGCTTTTTTTTCTTCTCTCTGTCAGTTGCCGTGCCCGGGCTTTCCCATGTCGCTGCCCCGATACCCAAAGGCGAAGGGAAAGTCTTGTCGCGTGTAGAAATTTCCAAACGCCATTTTGTCGTAGATTTAAATGAATTTCAACCGTCGGGATCTATCTGTCTATCAATAACTCTAGTTCATTTTACTGTATTTAGAGATAAGATTAATAAAGTAGACAATGCAACGGATTACATCGGTCTGTCCTAAACTAATCTAAATAAAATAGACCTAAATCTACAACTGTAGAAAAGGTATGAATTGAGAATGAATATCTTCACAATACAAGAGATGTATTTGGCCGGTTTCGATTATATATTCGTCAGAAATACATGATATAAAGATATAATCGAAACCGGTCAAATACATCTCTCGTGTAGTTAAGATATTCATTCTCATTTCATACCTTTTCTACAGTTGTAGATTTAGGTCTAATTTATTTAGATTAGTTTAAGGCTAATCGTTGTAGTCCGTTGCATTGTCTAATTCATTCATTTTATCTCTAAATACAGTAAAATAAACTAGAGTTATAGATAGATAGATAATTAGATCGATTTTAATAATTTTACCTCTAAATACATAAATAAGCTAGAGTTATTGGCAGATAGATAAAATAATTAGATAGATTTTATTAATTTAATTCTAAATACAGTAGAATGAGTTATTGATAGATAGATAAATCCCTGCAGTAAAGATTCTCAAAAGGGATTAAACTCGTAGAAATTAAATATGTAGAATATGAATTTTAAAAAACTCGTTAATTCATCCTTCAAAGTAAATATATAATGTTATGTAAACGTCCCACAAACTCTAGTTAAGTAACTGCAACATAATATCATTACATAAAGTGAGTTAAGATAAAAAAAAAGGCGTATATATATATTTCCAGTTCCGCGAGGTCGACTTAGCAACACAACTTACGTTCGTTTCGCAAAATTTCGTTCAGAGATTCTTTGTTAAGATTTTCCGACAATTTTTCTTTTTATTTCACTTTTCTCGTTTTCAGGCACTTGAGATTTTTATTTTTTACTTCTTTAATTATTCGTATCGATCGATTTTTTCTCTCTTCTTCGTTGTGTTAAATAGTGATGGCGAAGTAGATTTTTTTCCCTAAAATTAATGATCTTTTTTTTTTTTCAACTTTTCTGAGAATCCGGTTATAAGCGGTATCAAAGCATCTAATTATTTCTTCTTCCTTTTTCTCTTCTTCGTTAATCCCACACGTTACGAAGAGGAATGAAAAGGAGGAGCAACTATGTATATTTATTGAAACGCCGAGAAATGGAGAAAAAAACAACTTTGAGGTGTATTGTAAAGAACTCTTTGAATGGGTGAGGGGAAGGGGGGGGGGTAGATGGTTGTGTCAGGTGTGAAAGGTTTAATGTGTATAGGTGACTTTCTCTCTCTCTCTCTCTCTCTCTCTCTCTCTCTTCTCTCTCTCTTCTCTCTCTTCTCTCTCTCTCCCCTCCCCTCCTATTCTTAATCCTTCTCCTACACCTCCTCCTCCTCTTTGTCTTCTTTCTCTTCTGTTCTTCATTTTTCTTCTTCCCTCCTTATTCTTATTTTCATTATTTTGCTTCGTCCTCCCCTCCTCCTCTCCCTTCCCTCCATCCTCCCTCCTCCTCCTCCTCCTCCTCCTCCTCCTCCTCCTCCTCCTCCTCCTCCTCCTCCTCCCCCCATCTCATTCTTTTGTGATATTACTCAGCATCTCTCTCTCTCTCTCTCTCTCTCTCTCTCTCTCTCTCTCTCTCTCTCTCTCTCTCTCTCTCTCTCTCTCTCTCTCTCTCTCTCTCTCTCTCTCTCTCTCTCTTCTCCCTCCTTTCCTCTCCCTCACCTCACTCTACACTCTACCCCTCCTTCTCCTCCCTCTATCTATCGACCCATCTACTTCCCTTTTCTCCTTTTCTCTCACTCTTCCCCCATTTCTTTTGTCTTTGTCCCCCTCCCCCCTCACTCTTTATATTCATTTGTCATTCAGGATCTTTTTTAGAATAGGAAGGGGGGGGAGGATATCCTTGATAGTGTGTTTGTTGTTTGTTTCTTGTCCAGCTGTTTGTGTTTGATTTTTATTGATTTTTTTCTCTATATTTTTAGTTGGAGGGTTTCTCCCTTTTCTCTGTGTTTTTCTTAACGTTTCTTTTTCCTCTCTCTCTCTCTCTCTCTCTCTCTCTCTCTCTCTCTTCTCTCTCTCTCTCTCTCTCTCTCTCTCTCTCTCTCTCTCTCTCTCTCTCTCTCTCTCTTTCTCTCTTCTCTCTCTCTCCCTCTCCTCTCCCTCTCCCTCTCCTCTCCCTCTCCCCCTCCCCCTCCCTCCCCCTCCCTCCCCCTCCTTCCATTGTTACCCACTTCTCACCTCCCTTGTCTTCCTCCTCATTCTCAACCCCCCCCTCCACCCACACGCCCACACTTTTTACCTGCACGTTATTTCCTGAGTGTCTCTCCNCCCTCCTCTACCCCCACCCCCCACACCCCTTCTCCACCATGAGATGCTTGCCTAACCTAGAACTCGCTTGCATGGAAATATAAAGCTAAGGTACGCTTGGAATTTAATTTCAAGTCCTGCTTTTAACCTTTCTGTCACTCCCTTCCTCCCTCACCACACACCTGTACCCACGTCTACATTGCAAGCCCGCGATATATACCCTTTCTTATACTCATACACTTGCACTCATACCCACGCCACATACTTCTACTTTTACTCAACCGCACCCACAACTAGTCATTCCTATATCCACACACACCTACAGCACCTAGCAACACTACAGGCTTATACCCACACCTACACCTACAGCACATACCCACACCTGCGCCTACACCCAAACCGCATACCCACACCTACACCCAAACCACATTCCTACATCGTTACTCACCCATACCCACACCTACACCCAAACCACATACCCACACACCCTAATCACATACCCACACCTACACCCAAACCAAATACCCACACCCTCACACCGTAGATACACCCGGATACTCTTTTTTTTAAGATGAACGAATGAATCCGTTATTGTGGGTATGACGCTTTGAACATATTTCGTGGATTATCGAATCAACCGGAAATCCTTGATAGTGGCATTTTATGGTTAACGGATCACGTGGGTTCGCTTGATCGGTTTTACGGTGGTGGGTTTTTGGTTGGTACGTGTAAAGGACATATTTTTATTTTCTTTTTTCTTTTTTATTAAATAGGCCTATATACTTGTGTGTTTAAGTTCGTATGTTCTTACCTATTCTCTCTCTCTCTCTCTCTCTCTCTCTNTGCCTCATCACCTCTCTCCCTCCCTCTCCCTCTCTTCTCTCTCTCTCTCCTTTCTTTCTTTCTTTCTTTATTTCTTTATTTTCTTTTTTGCGTATTACACATTTTTCTCTTCCCCGCTTTTGCCCACCTCCCTCTCCCTCCTCCCTCACTGTGATATCTCGGCAGTGCCTTCCCAAATGCACTGATTACGGTGACGCCGATGTGCTGAATGCTCTCATCGCGTGCTTCCCTGCCCTTCGCCGCTGCTTTATTGGGGGAGTTTATTTTTATGTGCACTACGGTTAAAGGTACCAATTTAAAGCTTATGTTGAGGGTCGGTAATTCCTCGCGGAGGTTCGAGCGGTCTGTGTTGTTGAGGGTGGGAGAGTGAGTGAGGGAGGTGATGAGTGGTGGGGTGTGAGTGGGGAGAATGAGTGAGTGTGAGTGAGTGAGGGAGGAAGAGAGAGAGACAAAGAAAAACAGCGAGAGTGTAATAAAGAAGGATAAAGAGAAAGAGACAAAAGGGAGAAAGAAAGAAAAGTATAAAAGGAAAGTGGCGGAGTAAGTGAAGGTTAAAGAAAAAGTAAGATTCAGAAGGGGAACAAGATAGGAAAGCGAAAGGGAGAGGGTTAAACTGACAGTCAGACACACACACACCACACCACACCACACCACACCACACACCACACCACACCACACCACACCACACCACACCACACCACACCACACCACACCACACCACACACACACCACACACACACACCTCTCTAACACTCTCTCTCTCTCTCTCTCTCTCTCTCTCTCTCTCTCTCTCTCTCTCTCTCTCTCTCTCTCTCTCTCTCTCTCTCTCTCTCTCTCTCTCTCTCTCTCTCTCTCTCTCTCTCTCTCTCTCTCTCTCTCTCTCTCTCTCTCTCTCTCTCTCTCTCTCTCTCTCTCTCTCTACAGAAAAAGAGACAGATAAATATAGATAGACATTCAAACAGAAACAGACAGACAGAGACAGAGACAGAGTGACATGCAACGAGTGGAAGAGCGGCAGAGTGCAATGACGAGAGTTCCCTTAATATGAAACTCTTGTCGTAATTACAGGGTAAACCTGTCGTCACGCAGCCATTGAGTGTTCCGGGAAGTGTGGGTCGTAGCTCTTTTTTTTCTTCCCCTTCCTTTTTATGAGACATTTACCCTTTGTATTTGCCCTTATTGAATGTAATTGCCCCCATGACATCCCCCGATCTTGATAAAGTGTGAGTTTGCGAAGGGAGGAATTCTCGATGACCGCGTTGAGGAAATTTGTTTGGCGAGCGTGTTTTTTTTTTTTTTTTTTTTTGTATTTTGTTTGGTTGGTTATGTGTTTTTTTTCGAGATCTTTTTGTTTGTTTGGTTTCCTGTTAGACTTAGATCCTAAGTCGAAAATTGCAATGCTGCTATTTACGTGAAATGGCCGGTGTAAAGAAGATTCAAGCCGCGGTCGAGATGAATGGCACTATATATAGTCATGATTTCACTTATCAGCTAGATTGTTATTTCCCTTACGTCCCCTGCGGTTGATTTTCGTGGGTTGAGAGCCATGAGGGTCTTTGCTGTGTTGTTATATTCATACCCCCGTTACATTCACGTGCTATTATTAGATCTGAACTGCTTCCTTATTCCTGAAGCTTGTAATTAGTTCATAAACTAATTTTCTGTGCATGTATACCAGAACATAAGTTTTTTTCACTCACTCACTCACCCAAACGTACTTGCGCATACTCGCTCACTCACTCACTCACTCGCACGCGCTCACGCATTCAATCGCACGTAAGCACTCGCACTCACTCACTCACTCACTCACACGTACACATAAACACATATACACACATGTTGAAATAAATATACGTGTATACAGTATTTCTTTCCTTTTTTCTTTCGAGATCTCTTTTTTACCCAACTACTGTATATTTGAAATAGTCTTATGGCCGAGTATTTTCGTAAGCCAGTTTTAAAGGTTACTCGTGCGTGGCAGATGCCTTCTTGAGCCACATAAATGTAGCATAAATTGCTCACAAGTGTGATCTAGTGTGACGGCTATTGGGCGTGAGGCGAGCGAAGCGGGAAAGAAAGGCGTAGGAAGCATGTATGGGAAAGCTCGCCGAGACGCGGCCTGGGGAAGGTGTGTGCGCGGCGGCCGACACATGGATCGCGTCATTTTTACCGGCAGAGAAATTACTCTCGGGCTAATGTTCGCCTGGGGCGGGCGCTGCTTGTCGCGGGGAAGCAAGTGCCATGGTGATAGAGCCGCGCTTCGCCTCTTGTGTCGGTGGCGAAGGGGAGCGGGAAAGGGAAGAGGGGGGCGAGTTGCAGAAGCGTGAAGGAACACGCCTTTGGGCCTCCTCGACACAGGTACATAACCCCTCGCCGCCAGCATCTTTTCCGACGTACACCGTCATCAGTGTCGGATGATGAATTGCCCGTGAAGTTGCAAATTGCGAAAGGAAAAAGCGGAGGGGAAACAGGCGAACCGACGCGCACTCCACCCACTTTTGCTGGAAATGGGTGGTTTTGTAGTGTGGCTGATAACGGGTAGGGGAGAGGGTGGATGGGAAAGGAGAGGAAAAGAAAAGGAATGAAATGGGGGCCAGCTGTAATCCAACCGTGAAACATCCCTCGTCTTTGTTTACATAGGCCGGGCTTTTTTCTCCGGTGTCATTCCATGTATGGCCGCTCTCTCCAAGCGACCTTTTGCTGCCACGTGATGCGAGTGTTGCAAGGAGTGAGAGCTCGGTGTATCTAAGGGCACGCGATTGAATTCTTTTAGTTACGACGTGGAATTCACGACGTGGAATTCGCCAAGTTAGCGCTATGTTACTAATCGAATATTTTTTTCATTATTATAAATGGGTTATAGTTTGAATGCACGTGTGTGCATACATTATTGTGTCTAAAATTCAGTGGAACTTTTTCACAGAGGGTCTACGTTCTGAGTATGAGTTTACTTTCGGTCAAGAATATTTTCCGTAGTAGGCGCATGCGATGAAGGAACAAAGCCCACATGGGGACCCCCCCCCTCTCTATCGATGGAGGGTCAGGGAGTCACGGAGGGCAGGCGAGGTAATGACCCAGGTGCTCACGCCTTTGTCTTATCATCATACGCGATTTTACGCCGAACAACTTTTTATACGAGTGTGCACGGGTCGTAGTTAAAATTTAAAACTCTTTAAATCATAAGCCAGCCCACACGGAACTGTGTATTTTTGTATTTCATAATGAAGTTGAACTTTCTCTCTCTCTCTCTCTCTCTCTCTCTCTCTCTCTCTCTCTCTCTCTCTCTCTCTCTCTCTCTCTCTCTCTCTCTCTCTCTCTCTCTTCTCTCTCTCTCTCTCCTCTCTCTCCATATGTAATTATTTTTCTTTTTTCTCATTTTTTTAGTAACATGAGACTGTTATAACTGCGAATTGCCCTTGATGACCCAGTTAGTGCGAAGGGCACGGGCGTTACCCTTCCAGGTGATATAATGGGATGATGATGGTAGGGGCATGGGATAATTTTGCCACGGGAATTTGAAAGAAAATTTGTCAGGTTATCTACGTCAGGTAAGTTTCGAAAAGCACGAATGCTGAGATTAGTAGAAATAAAATAGGGGGGAAGTAATCACGGACAAGACAAAAAAGATGGAGGAAGGAAAGGAAGGAAGCAATTAAGCAAGCAAGCAAGCAGACAAAGGGAGGTACCGTTCCTGACCAAAGACGATTACACTGGCGGCAATTTACCTGCGCGGGATCCTCGGTTATACTTTGTCTTCCGAGAAATGTCAGTGCGCGAAATATGGTCCCCAGCGGCGTCCCCTCGACCCCTAATGGCGGGCGGGTCCTGTTTTCCGCAAAGCCATCGCTGTGTGCCCCCCTCGCGTCCCGTGCCGCAACACCCGACCGAGTAAGGAGCCGGAGCCGAGGGTGATTTACGGGCGCCCGACGTGATGTACCCGGTTATGGACACGAGGGGGCGGAGGGGGGGAGTGAGGAGAGGGGGTGGAGGACGAGAGGTTGGAGGAGTAGGTTTGAAGGGGGGAGGGTTTTGTTTGGCGGGGGAATGACCCTGGCGATGCAGCGGTGATAAGGGAAGGCCTCTCGCCTCTCACTCGCACCCTATCTAATCTCGTCTCATCGGCTGTTCGTGACTCGCTTCTCACTCTCTTCCACCTCTTCTCTTTCCACGGCGGTTGATAATTCTTCATCATCTTTATCTTTTTTCCATTTCTTACCATATTTTTTCGTTATTTTCATCTTTTTTCTCTCATCTGTCTCTCTATCTATCTATCATTCTCTCTCTCTCTCTCTCTCTCTCTCTCTCTCTCTCTCTCTCTCTCTCTCTCTCTCTCTCTCTCTCTCTCTCTCTCTCTCTCTCTCTCTCTCTCTCTCTCTCTCTCTCTCTCTCTCTCTCTCTCTCTCTCTCTCTCTCTCTCTCTCTCTCTCTCTCCTTTCCTTTTCTTCGTTCCTCCAGTACGCTTCTCTCGTCCGTTCCTCTTCTCTCTCCGCCGTCCTTCCGACCTTCTCTTTACTTCCTTCGCATCTTCCTGCGTTTTTCACTTTTCAGTCTGTAATCTTTTCCTGTGCCTCAGTCCTCAGCAGCTGTCGAGTTTATAATTTCACCAGACATCTTTCTCCCATTTACATAAGCAGTCTAACTTCAGTATCGTCTATTTTTTGTTCTCTTGCTCTGCATATACACTTTTTTACTTAGAACTTTTGGTTACATATTATCTCCTGAAACTCAGTTATTCCGTGGGTTTATACCAAGAAAATGTCATTTGTCGTTCAAGAATATGTTTTTTTTTTCTCCAGTACAAATATATGCATTACCTTATTGCGTGGTCATCTGCCGTAGCTGTCGCCGCCGCACTTTGCGCGTTAGGTTTCTTGTTGTCGTTGTAATTGTTGTTTTGTCGTTTCCCATTCGGATAGCATTTTGTTTTGCGGACCCGGATAAGTCCACTGGGGACAATGCCCGTGTATTAATATTTGGGAGTGATCTTGTGGCGGCAGTTTGTCGTGGAGGATACCCGTCCCGGCCGTGGGGTGCGGGGCCCAGCTTCCTGAGAGGCCCCCGGTCGCTGATCTTTGCCACCTACGCTGTCTTCCTCTCACTCTCGCTTTCTCTGTTTCTTTCTCTTTGGAATTGGTGGTTCTCCGGGCTGGAAGTTGGTTTCGAGAAGTTGACAGGATGGTGATGAATATCGTTTTAATGTATTTCTTCGTTATCTCTACACACACACTCACTCACTCGCTCGCTCACTCTCTCTCTCTCTCTCTCTCTCTCTCTCTCTCTCTCTCTCTCTCTCTCTCTCTCTCTCTCTCTCTCTCTCTCTCTCTCTCTCTCTCTCTCTCTCTCTCTCTCTCTCTCTCTCTCTCTTCTCTCTCTCTCTCTCTCTCTCTCTCTCTCTCTCTCTCTCTCTCTCTCTCTCTCTCTCTCTCTCTCTCTCTCTCTCTCTCTCTCTCTCTCTCTCTCTCTCCCTCTCTCTCTCTCTCCCTCTCTCCCTCTCCATCTTCATCCATCCTTCCCTCTCCCTCTCCTCTTTCCTTCTTTACCGCCCCTCGTTTCATTTTATTCCCTTCCCTCCATCCCTACCTGTCTCCTTCTCCCTTTAGTACCCTCTCTCCCCCTATCTTCCCCCACCCCCTTTTTTCCTTCTCTCACTTTCCTTTCATCTTACACCCCACGCAAGACATGGCGAGGCTGCTGGGAGGTGTAAGGGGAGACGTCATCGCACACCGTTTGACAAGTTTAGTGAGGCAGGTGACGTCATGGCAGCCCTCGCAGCTTTCACTCTACCCACATGCGGTGTTGCTGGAGGGGGGTGGCGTGCGTGCGGGGAGGGGAGCGGAGGGGGTAGAGGAAACGGTCAAGACGCGTACACGTCGCTCTTTACTTTCGTTGCGACCAATTTAAGGAGTCTTCGTAATCACACATTTTATTGACTCTGGCTTCTGGTGGCCTTGTTGAAGTGAGCTGATCGGGGTTCATGTGTTAGCGCTGGTGGGGTGGGTGGCGCTGGGGGTGCAGTGGGGCAGATACCCGAGACCTTTTTGTGACTTGATGCTAGGACGATCACTGGTGAAGGAGCTAAGCACTTGCTTCTTTTTTGTTCCTCTCTTCAGCTAGTGTTGTTGGTAATATACTTTCAGCCTGTAAGAACTATCAAGAGATAATTTCCGGGGTTTCTTGTGTCTTTTTCATCCTCTTCCTCTTTGTTTCTGTGTAGTTTTCATTCAGTTTACTTTTCGTTCTTGTGTTCCCTGGTTGTGCTCTCAGGTTGTTTTTATCTGTTCTTCTTTGATCGCGGTTGATCGGCGGCAATTAACACCCGACACCTTAGCTGCAAACACGATGCGCTCTGCCAGGTGTGTACAAAGTGGCTCGTCCGGCCGTCGGATCGGGGTGCGAATTGTGAATGTCGCCGGTCATCGCTTGTCTGTTCATGTCGATATTACTTGATTGATATTTCCAGTTGTTCGTTTGACGGGTTTCAGTCGTTTAGTGTATTTTATGTATAAGCCTCAATTCATTTTCTTAAACTTCTCATTAATGGATCGTGTTCTACGTTGCAGGCTGGAGTGGGTGGAGATCATCGAGCCCAGCTCCAGGAACATCATGTACGCAAACCTGACCACGGGACAGTGTGTGTGGGATCCTCCGGCCGGCGTCCATGTGTGAGTACCTGCCCGCACTACGCCGGGTTTTTCACTTCTTTTTTTTTTTGTTAAAGCTGAATGCACAAGGAGATTCTGCTTAAAGCTGACGCTGAGAGGGGACTCCGCTGGGAATTATGTCCTTGGTTATTTAGGTCGTCATAAAAGTCTTTTGTGCTTGTTTGTTTTTGAGATTTTCTGTTTGAGCAGTATGAAAGCATGCCGAATAGCATTAAGTCCCGGTAGAAAATGATAAAACGTCAGCGCAACACATGGCACCTCTGAACAAACAAGCACGTGGTATGTATGCAAATCGTGTGTTCAGAACCACCATCAGCGAAATGCATGGAAAATTTGGAGCATTCCTGCCCATCTAATGATCGGGATAGATTGCATCCAGGAATGTTGTTGCAAACGGTCTACCCACAAAAGCCCTTCTTATTGCGCGTTCCCTCTTTTATTGGCTCCACCTTGTCGGCAGAAAAGGGGAGGGGATTGGGAGGGAATGCTAGAAAAATGTGGAGTGGAAGAGGGCGAGGCGTTGGAGGGAGAAAGAGTGTGTGGAGTGGAGTGGGGGGGGGGAGATGGGAAAAAAAGAGGAAAGGACTGCGTAATAGATAGAGAAGAGTGGGAAGGAGATGCCAAGAGGGGATAGGGTGGTAAAAGTAGGAAGTGAGCGGGGGGGGGGGGAGGACTTAAGGGGTTTAAGGGGGAAAAGATGGGTGTAAAAGGGAGGCGAACGAGACATGAGAGTTGATGGGAAACATAATAGAACGGATGCAAAGGAACAAGGGTAATATTAAAAAGATTGAAATGGTACCGGAATACGAAGGTGACGGGAGACGAGAACTTATTAAAATAAAGGAGAAATATGGTGATTGGCAAGAGGAAGCATGGGAGCGTGAGGGAGAGTGGTGTGGAAAGAGCGAGTGGAAAGTAAAGGAAGGGCGGGGGGAGGGAGGGAGAAGGAGAAAGAGGAGAGATGAGGTTGGGCAAGTGAGTGTGTCAAAGCAAAACTAAAAGCAAAAAGAGGTCGAGGAAAGAGGCAATGCAAAGGAGATCGAGCAAGTGGAAGAGAGGAGCCCGAAGAGAAGAGAGAAGCAGTGACAGGTTACAAAACCGTGTTTACTCGGCAGGTGGGCGGGGGTGCGGAGCAGGCGGACGCCAGTGGGGGAGGGAGGTTGGTTAAAGAAGATAATGGAGAGTAAACATAAAGATAAGGGAGGGAGTCCGGAGTGGCAGGATTTCCAAGGCTCGAGAAGGTGAGGCTTTGTATGAGGAGTAAAGAATATAGCCCCGCATGAGAAATACGACGAGGGAGGAACTGGGAGAACGCATGGTGATGCAGTTTGGAGAAAAGGTAACTAAGGGGACGCTTTTAAGATAGTTAAGAAGGGGACGGAAGAGGAATGCATGCTGAGGTAGTTAGGGAGAGGGCGTGGGGTGGGGGGAGGATACATGGCGACGTAGTTTGGGAAGAAAGGAAGGAGAGAACACATTATAGGAAGAATTAAAGGTTATGCTGTAAACGAGTGTCGCATTACGGAAATAACGTTTATTCTAATGACAGGGTTTCAAGTTGAAGTTAGCGATTAGGATGGAACGTGAATGATGAGGTGGAAGGAGCGATTAAGATGTTAGAAAATAAGACAAGGATTACATCGTGCTTGCTCTTATATGGCGCCAGACCCCCGAGCTTTCACCTTCATCTTTGTTGTCGTTGGCCTCATCAATGTTATTCAGCAGTTGAAGCATTAGCACCAATTGTTCTTTTTTGCCCTTACTTTACGTTGGTGATATGATGATGATCTCCGTACTGTTTTTTCTCCCGCTTGAGGCCGGCGGGGTCATCACATTGCAAATCCGTGTCATCACCCTGGGAAGAAGAAAGCGCGCGTCTCTGGCTACATCGTCATAACACTCGCGTATTGTTTTTAGGTGGAGAAAGCTGGAGTAACCGGGGGGAGAGGAGGAGGAAGGGGGAGAGGAGGGAGGAGGGAGGAGGAGGGGGGAGGGGAAGAGAAGGAGGAGTAGGAGTAATGGTATTATTAGTAGTAATAGTATGAGGAGTAGGAGTGATAGTATTATTAGTAGAAATAGTAGGAGGAGAAGGAGAAGACATAGAAAAGAAAAAAAAATATGAATAAGAGATGGAAAATGAGCAGTAGAAGAAGAAAGCAAGAAAGAAAGGTGATAGAAGGCGTAGTATTGGTGGTAGTTTTGTTGTTATTGAACGTGGAAAGGAAGGTAGAGGTAGAGTTAGAATAAGAGTAAGAGTAGGTAGAGGCGGAGGATTGGGTGCGAGAGAGAAAGAGGGGGCGAGGTGCGAGGGGATGGGCTCTGGTAGGGTCGTTTCAGATCATTGCTGTCTCGTTAATGATCTTGAATCGGTAGTGATAACATAACAGCTTACACTGATGGCCGTAACGGAATTAGTAGTGGTGATGAATTATTGTCCTCGTAGTAGTGACAACAGCAACATTTATGACGATAGTAAGTGGAGGAACATTATAACCAGTGAACAAAAAAAAAAAAATGAGATCAGAGGAAGCACTTGTACTGAGTTTTATTCATTTCCGGTACTGTCTTTGTTTTGACTTTTTCTTATATGTTTTCTTAAATTTCAGTCGAAATCCGATCGTTTCCTACATGAAAGTTAATTAACTGAGAAAGAATTTGTGTGTAGCAGTCGTCTCGTTGGAATTTCCGTGACGTGTTAAACAAAGAACCCAGCTGGTGACTCGATTTGGTTCGTGGAGCCTGGTGCTAGGGCCGAACTGGGTGCCCTTGAGGCATGGAGGGTGGACGGCGCAGCAGGAGGAGAAGGGGTAAGAGAATGAGGAGGAGGAGGAGGAGGGGAGAAAAGAGAAGGGGAAATGTAGAAGTAGCAGGAGAGGAAGGATAAATAAATGGAGAAGGGGGAAGGGAACTGGAAGAGAAAGAGGACCGAGAAAAAAGAGGAGGAGGAGGAAGAGGAGGATTGTAAAGAATTTGGAGAATTAGTATTCGCAGATGTTAACAGGAATGGCGATTGTAGCAGCAATAGCATTCTAAACTGTTATAATAACATTAGGAATACTCACTGTTGCTGGCTAAGTAAAATCAAAATTTCTGGGATACGCCTTGGACATGCAGCTGATTAGGACTCCAGGAACGAGGGCAAGTATCAGAAGGACAACAGCCACGTGACAACTGCCACTTGGTTGTTGGCAGGTGGTGGTAGCAGGTGCTCTAGGCAGGTGATGTTGACAGGTGGCGGAGCAATGAGCACGACGGCAAGGACGAGGGGTGGGGTGGGTGGAAGCTGACGGGGCCGACGCGCTCGTGCACAAAATTATCGCCCTCAGGGTAACGAGGCGGAAAAATCGGTCAAGAAGTTGAGGAAAGTTGAATGGCGAACCTGCTTTTTATGCCGTTTTCCCTACGTTGGGGAAGTCTGTGCATGTCGACAGGCTTGCAGTGACAATTGCAGCGTTAGTGATGGGAGACTGGTAAGCAAAATCCGCAACCAAACGTGTTGTAGGTGTGTTCCTTTCATAATGATCATGACGATACTAATGATGCAGCAGTTGGCAATAATTACATGTTTTTGATACA
>NW_020869102.1:381125-383625 GCF_003789085.1 Penaeus vannamei | reverse complement strand
ATGTTATTCTGTTTGGCAATTGCACTTTTGGTAATTCCTCCGGGGAAGATAAAATTGATTTATGCATATTGGAAACGGTATTACAAAATTGAGGTTTGTTTATCTGCAGCTACTAGTATTGCGATTAGATTGTGCACTATATGTTTTCATGAAGAAAATAGTTGCTGGTGGTGGAAATTTCTGCACAGTTTAGTTTTTATTTTATTTGTTTTTGGAGTAGACAGTCGTTGCGAAGGAAGTATCGAGATGAAAAAGGCTCCACACTTTGGCATTAGTATTACTCTATAATCATGTAGAGTATGTTGTTACGAAGACAAATGGAGGAGGCCGCAGCGCTGACAGAGCTGCTTGTGACCCTCCTTATTGGCAGTTACGTGCCGTTATGGAAGTGCGTGGCAGGACTGTCACACCCGAGGTACGTTGGAGGTGACCTTATTAGGGGGCGCGTAGGTAATGAGGATCAATTAGAATGAATTGCAGGATCTCGGCATCGCCATTCTGTTGTCTCGAGACACCATCAAAGGCGTCCAGTAGGGAGGAGGTCATGATCTTTCTGGTCCGTTTCGGGCGGAGGGTAAGCACGACTTACGCCACTTTCACGCCATTCATGTGGAACCGGGAAGTGTTCTCAGGGATATGGCCCCGTCGGGGAGGGATGCAGAGGCATTACCTACATTACCTGTGATCGCTCTCTCTCCCCCCCCTTCTCTCTCTCTCTCTCTTCTCTCTCTCTCTCTCTCTCCTCTCTCTCTCTCTCTCTCTCTCTCTCTCTCTCTCTCTCTCTCTCTCTCTCTCTCTCTCTCTCTCTCTCTCTCTCTCTCTCTCTCTCTCTCTCTCCTTTCCCTTCCCTCCCTCCCTCTCCTTTCCTCCCTCCCTTCCCTCCCTTCCCTCTTCCCTCCCTCCTCCCTTCCCTCCCTCTTTCTCTTCTCCCTCCCTCTGTCTCCATCCCTCACCCCCCTTGTCCCCCTCGCGAAGGGCAAAGGAAGACAGACGTTTAAGAATGGGTAGTAGATAAGATTGAGAAGTATACCAAGAGAGGGATAGGGGTTATAGAGCCGATGAGGACATAAAAAAGTGGGAAGGACAGTGACAGGAAGACTTACATGGAGACGGACCAGCTGATGGGTAGAGAGAGATGCATAGTAAGAAGGGGGAAATGGTTTTGATATTTTATTTATTTATTTATCTATTTATTTTATTTATTCTTATGGATTACAGACTGTAGCATCAAGTGAGAAGAAAGAAGAGATGCATTTTCGATTCCACAAGTGCAGAAGAAAGAGAAGGGAAGGATTTAGGAGGACAAACACGGAGGCCAGAGCAAATGACACGATCCAGTAATATCCCCTTACTTGACCCATGATGTCACCTTGCTGACGTCAGACATGTTGATCAAGGAAGCTCGCGAGACAGTGAATGAGGGGGGGGGGGGGTTGTCTTCCTACCCTCGGTTGCTTTCTGACTTGTCTTAAAAGGAAGAGCCTGCGCGTCATGTCATTATGTCATCGCGACTGAGTATGACACACGAGGACCAGAGATAGAAAGAGGAAGGGTTGGGAATAGGGTGGGGGAGCGAGTGAGTTTGAGGCCGATTGAGTCCGTGAGAAAGGGTGAGTAAGAGTGAGAAAAGATTGATGAAAATGGGTAAGCGAGAAGGAATATGAGAAAATATAATGAGTGAATTAGAAGGATCAGTAGGCGAATGAGATAGGAAGAGTATTTGTGTGAGTGAAAAAGAGTGAAAAAGAAGTTAGTGAGAGAGTGAGTGTAAAAGTGAGATACAGGGAGTAAGAGAAAGAAACGGAGTGGAAGACAGTGAATGAGAGTGAAAGTGAGTGGCTGAGTGAGTGAAAGAGAGTGAAGGAGTGAGTTAGTGAGTAAAAGAGTGGAGTAGGTTAGTGAGTGAAAGAGTGGAGTGAGTGAGTGAGTGAAAGCAAGAGAACAAGAGAGAGTGAGAGAGTGAAGGAGCCAGAGAAAACGGAAGAGAGAAAGAGAAACTGACAGATTGATGAAGTAATTTCAGAAACTGACAGTTAGATAGACGGTCCCAGCCAGCGAGAGAAGCGGGAAGTGACAGGAAGACCGCGATTCAGGTCCGCGAGTTTCACCTTCTGCCTCTCGCTCGCCCAGACACCGACACCGGTCTGCGACAGTTTTTTACGTTGCTCTTAGTTATTCGCGTCCTCATTCTCTCTTTCCTTTCTCTCTCTCTCTCTCTCTCTCTCTCTCTCTCTCTCTCTCTCTCTCTCTCTCTCTCTCTCTCTCTCTCTCTCTCTCTCTCTCTCTCTCTCTCTCAGCCTCTGTCTCCTTTTCTTCCTCCCCTCTCTCTCCCTTTCTTCTCTCTCCCTCCCTCCCCTCCTTTATTCCTCCCCTCCCCCTCCACTCCCACTTTCCCACACGATTTTACCTTCCGTCTCCCGATCTCTTTATCCCAGGTCCTATCGCGTTGTGTACACTGTTCACCTTGTATTGACTTGCAACCCACACACAATGCTCGGAG
>NW_020869102.1:348625-368625 GCF_003789085.1 Penaeus vannamei | reverse complement strand
TAGATCCGCGCTTTAGCCAACAGCGACGTTAGTCCGCGAGTCGGTGTGGTGGACATTGGTGTTCTTCCTCCCTGCAGCAGTGGCCTGTGTCGGTGTCGTGCAGTTGAACATCAGCTCGAAGTAATAATCCCTGCTGAGAAACAGCGTCTCCAGGATATATGCGCTGATACATATTTTGTGACGAATCCCTTCAGCCGCTTGAGAAGTGAATTCCCGCGAGATAACGAGATGCAGGCACGTCGACAGTGACACGGTGGCCTGAATGATGGTGCAGATCTATAGAGAGCGCAGATGAGTCGACGCTGGCATTCGCGTGTTTCGAGGCGTGTGCACGGTGATAGAGTGAAGCTTGTGGCAAGAACACGGTCATGGCAGCTGGTGGTGTGCTTTACAAGCAGATCTCGGGTCTCGGGTCATCGTCGCCACATGGCTGGTGTGTCGTGACGGCGTGAGTGCGGAGGCCCCGGGAGGCTTACTCTGGTGCCCGCCATGGCTCGCTTATCCAGTGGGGCCGATCCGCGATGCTTACATTCTGTTCCCATTCCTCTTCTCTCGCGCCTAAACATTTAGATTCCCCCTTCATGTTGGGATTTTCTTTGCGTATGTTTACTTCCTGTTTTTTTTTTTACATGATTGTACTCAGATGAACGTTATTGTACTTAGATGACCAGTGATGAAAGGAAAAAAGAACGACTGCATAATACCACTGATTTCGTTTACATCTGCCATACTGTCAATTTTCGCCTTGCCATATTGATGTTCGTTAAGTGGAACGAGACCTGGGCGCCTACGCCGCTGCTTTAACCTTTGAATGATCTTTCACCTCGCAAACAGACAATTTCAGCATTATGCCGTACAGGGCAATGTTGTTTGTGTGTTTGTTTTGTGCTTTTATGGTAGTGACGTTTATTACTCCTTTTCCTTTGCAATGAAAGCCAAGGTGTTGCATATTTACATTTTTTCATGGGAAAATGTATTTTACAATTATGAGTAACCAAGACCTTTTGGGGAGACTTCTGGTTTGCATATGACTGAACTTTTTGTAGACGATGACGTCATGCCAAGTCCCACTCGCCCCTGATTGTGTCATGCGTCCTGGCGATTGCCGGGGTCGTGCGCTCATGATTTGCAAGTGCCCGAGGGTTCTAGAGGATAATTGCAACCTCCTTTGAACTCTTCGCGAAAAGAGACAACTCTTCGCGTTCCCAGGATTGAAGTCGCCTGCCTCCTCTCTTCATCCTTTCATCTTAAGTTTGTATTTTTTCCCCGCATTCTTTTCCTCAAGTTGCTAAGCCTTTTTGGGGAGTGTTGCCGTCGGCTGGGCATCGTCGCAGTGACAGTGGGGCTGGCGCTGGGGTCACTGGGAGGGATGCCGTGTGTTTTTATCTATTCGGATTTCGTTGTGAGCGAGAGGGGGGGGGGTAAGCCAGTTGTGTGAGTCTGTTTTATGACCAGAAAAGACAGAGAGCCTGTATGTGAAATGTCTGTCTGAAAGGACGACAGATGCGTCTCTGAATTGTAGTCTTGTATACAGTGGCTAAAGGATGTAACATAATATGTAACATTTCTGTGCAGCTCATATGTCATATTGCAGAAGAGAACTATAGAGCTGCTGTTGAGTTATAAAGTAAATACATAGCCTAAAAGTACATGAAATACACATTCACCAATGGTACTGAGAAACATTGCCGAAGACACATGTGAAGTCTTTGTTCATTGTATCTGATGCTTCACTAAAGTTTACCGCTTGTCATCTACGTTGCGTCGTAATGTTGATAGACAAGTGTGTGCTTTTGCTTTTGCTTTTGTGAAGTATTTACACCGCAGTTCAGGCTACTTTGTTAGTAATTTAACGTTGATTGTTTTGGAAAAAAGGAAGAAAAAAATATATGTATACATATACACACATATAATTTTGTGTCGATTGCTTAATGTTAGATAAATATAGGTATTACATTCATTCATACATACATTTATTTTTTCATATGCACGGTGCTTGTTCCAGACTCAAAATGCGTTTTAATGTATGTCAGTTTTGAGAATATTAGCGTAGAGAGGAATATGTTAATATTACTTGCATAACCATTAAATAGTAGTTTACATCTGAAGTTATTTCTAGCAGAATTGCAAATCGTTTTATCGTTACGAATATGACAGTTTCCATAAGACTCGAGAAGGCCAGGGTGAAAGGGCGTCTCCGAAGGGCAGCGACCCTCCTTGAGCAGTGTTTTGCAATGCAGGACAAGAACTTAAGTGGGGGTAGGGTTCGGATGCCGAGATATACGTACGTTTGGACATCACATAAGCTTTATATAGGTGTCCTTGCGTAAGTCAGTGAGTCGTGTCTTTGGAACACCGAAACAGATATTTGTGTGACTTCGATCTTTGCTTAGGGAACAGTGACTATTTACTCGGTCCCCAGAAGGTGGAAGACCACGCACCGCCTGATCTTGGGAGCTGATTGCAATGGGTATTGCCAAAAGTCTTTTTCCCTTTCAAGTTTCCTGTTGCGCAGGAAAAATTATAGGGTGAAATAAAGGCTGGTGTAGTGTTAAGGGTCTTATATTTTTCCTACAAGTAATAAATATCGCCAATGGTGGTCTTAACTTGAATAAGACACATCAGGGGACCATGGTTGAAGAAAAACGTACATAGATGTGCGAACATGTGGGCTCATTCGCCAGGACATTCTCGTTTGTCACGGTCACTGAGTTCTATAGCATGATATGGGACGTTCACCCATCTCCCAGAGGAGTCATTATGAATTACGCAAGAGCTTGACTCTGTTGCTGTGGCTTCTTCAGAGGTATTGTTACTATGTGCGTCGTTCGATAGAAACTGGCTTCAAGGGAAGGGAATTTTTACTTCTTCAGCCCCGCTCCCCGCCGTCTTGTTTTTCCCCTCCCGAAAACGCAGCATCATGTCAAGTGAGCTCACCCCTCGATCCCTCTGCTCTTTCGCAGACGCTTCTCAATCACTGGTTTGTTTGTCCTGCTTCAGCTTCTCCTCTTGAGTAGGAGCGAACAGGCTAATGATGGCCGCAGGAATGCCGAAGCCCGCGCATGAAAGTTACCAGCGAGCTTGAAGGGAGCACAAGTTACAGCGGGCATGGGGCGTGGCCTGGCTCTCGGCTCGCACTCGCTAATCGGGAACCATCTTTTTGCTCTTTCTTCGTCGTATTCGGCTGTTGTTGTTATTTATTTTTTGTTTTTGCTTTTCTTCGCTCTCCTTTCATCCATGTTGCTTTAGACGACGCGCTCGCCATCCATCTTGAACGGGTTATCTTCCATCTTAGCTGCTTGTATAGTAATTTAACTGCAGATGAATCTAGTCTGGCGCAACCATTAGCGATTATATCTCTCCCAGTACATACGAATTTAGTTGTTAATGATGATGAATTTAGATGAAGGTACCGGCATACGATCGGAGGACTAAGTGGGATAAGAATTAGGAAGGGGAATCCGTAAGCAAGACAAGAGGGAAACGACTTGTCAAGGTCATGATTTAGAATATAATTTCGAGTGGGTCTGAGGTTAAGTTAAGGCCATAGAGTGACCTCAGTAAGAGTTGGCTGGTTAGGGAGCTTAAGATGATGGAGAAAGTGAAGGAAATGGAAAGGTCCATAGACGACACCGAATGAATCTGGGACAAAGGAAGAGGCGCTTGCCACTCGGGAAAAGCAAACGCCGGGACCAGCCCAGATGAGGGTAGGGGTTATGCTTGGTCCAACTTGACCTCGTTTGTGAGGCGGCGACTCGCGCCCTTTCCCGATTTAACCCCGAGGAATGGGGCGGTGGAGGGCGTCGTGTGGAGAGGGAGGGCGGTATGTGGGCTATGTTGTACGCGCTGATTGATGTTCGAGAGTAACACGGAGACGTTAATTTGTGTTATTCTGAGCCTGGACATCGAGCCGGGGGCAAGATGCAAGCGCATCGAGCTCGATGTTTCATTATTTTCACGTTTTTATTGGTGGTTTCGCCTTCTCAGCAACTGTTTTTGAGTAGCTTTATGATAGCTTTATTCTCGTATTTTTTAAAACTTGACGTCAGAGTGCCGTAGACAGAATATCTGTAGGCCTCGTGACATCCAGATGTGTTCAAGTCAGCTTATTGAAGAAAATCACCGAAGTCATGTTGCTAATCCTTAGGTTGCATGTACAAACAGCGCCTGGATCCTGTACGAACGAGTAATTGAATCCACGGAAAGCATGCGTGCGGTGTAAGTTCTTGCCAGCAGCCCTCCTTCTTTCTCCCCATGTACACATGGGAAACTCATATGCACTCTCTCCCGAAAAGCTTCCCTCTTTGCGGATGTGTATAAAGTCTGTACTGACGCATGCGCGCATAAGCACACAAGTGCACACACAGGATACCCCCCCCCTCCTCTCTCTCTCTCTCTCTCTCTCTCTCCTCTCTCTCTCTCTCTCTCTCTCTCTCTCTCTCTCTCTCTCTCTCTCTTCTCTCTCACCCACACACACACACACACACACACCACACACACACAACACACACACACACACACACACACACACACACCACAACACACACACACACGGACACGCAATACACTTACACTTACACTTACACAAGGACACTTTAACACTTACACTTACACTTTCACATCCACAATAACACAGACACATAACACGCACAGCACACGCACATTACATATACGAACGCATCCAAGCACGGGAAGCATCCACGATACACAGCATAAAACACACACAGGGGAAACCAAAAAAACACGGGGGAACGCCACGAACCACCCACACACACACGTCACACATACCACGCACACGCGCCTGACACGATACATGCACCAGCGCAACACACATAAAACACAACGACACACACGCGCGGCAAACACACACTTTTTTTTTTCTTTCATCTCTGCTCCCTCCTCCCTCCGCCATCTGCCTGTCTCCTCCCCTGCCGCTCTCTAGAGTAAAATGCAGCCGTGAAGCGCTTGTTAGTACTTTAATCTCCGGCGACGGAAGAGCGACCACACGCGGGATGGTATCGCTGGGAGTGCAGCACACGCGTTTTGGGTGATTTACCTATTTGTAAGCTCGGTTGGGATCATGGTGGGAGAGACTTTCTGCGAGACGGAGTATAGAAGATGACACGCACACAATAGTTCACAGTTTACAGTGAAATAAAGTATACGATATCGGAAAATACATACGCAGACAGTGTAGTGACGCGGCATAATAAGAACGGAGAGTGCAGCTATGTAGTAACAGACACTTGCTAGGCTAATTCGGTTGGAGTTACGCTTATCGGCTATATATATCTTGATAATAAGAAAGTTTCTCGCTGATCTCTCATTATCACCAGCGGTGTATAATTATACGCACGTCTTAGCCAATATGACAAAACGTGTCGATGAGCGATGATGGAGTGCAGAAATATCTTAGTACGAACCATTACGGAGTAGATATCAAAAAGGGGGGGGAGGGGGGCGCCAGCCGCGAAGGCCGGCAGGGGTTGCGTGAGTGGGTGTTCTCGCTACAACTGCGTTCTGGCTGCTGCCTGCTTTTCCCACATTAACGCAAACAAATCTTGCTCGTCTCTAAAAGATTTTTCTCTTCGTCCAATTTTTTTCTCCATTTATTTTAGAAACGGAGGTAATGTGTGTGGAGTTGAGGAATAGGTGGGGGGGTGTGATACGTGTTATACGAAGCCGGTGTATGTTAGTGTGCCAATACGGCTTTATTATTCCCCATTTTTCCTTCATTTCTGTCCTCAATCAATCTTCGGGACCGGGTGGGATGTGCAACGGCAGTCTATCTTAGCCAGAGAGTCTCGCAACAGCTGCCGTAAGTAGCGGCTTAGTGCTCACGCGAAATTGCTACCTCGATCTCTCTCGCATACATATACAATGAATAGACTTATATTAATATGACAGGCTTCTTTTCGTGTTCGTTTTTCCAAGACGAATGATTAGTTTTCATTGTGCTGATTATAGATGTGTGTGATATGTAGGTAGATGATGAGTCGATGATGTTGTCGAGATGATGTAAGTTGATGGTGTGCTAGTGTTGGTGATGTAGAATGGGTTGTGTTTTCTCTTTTGTCGTCGGTAGATTGATGTGAGTGATGGTGGTTGAAGTGGCTATGTGATGTATTGTTTATGGTTTGATTAGTTTGATTGGATGTGGATTGATAGATGTTATGTGATGTGTTGTGTGTGTGTATGTGTGTGTGTGATGTGTGTGTGTGGTGTGTGTGTGAACATATTTTTCCACTTAATTATTATACGTATTGATGATTATTAACTTCAGACATCAGATACATTATTACGATTAATTGTATATATCATATATGTTCTCTACATACATTATGAAATCATCATTACATATAATAGGTGATTACAGTTTTCGTTGTATCGCATTTAATTTTGGCCTTCCGTGACTCATTCAGTCTATGTATGAGTCGCATAATATTATGTGTAGTCAATGTATCCTACTTATCTATTATCTGGCTCCTTAGGGCCAAACAAGGGACCATCAGCTTATTTAAGATTCAGGGAGAGGAATAGATATTGCGTTTCATATCTCTCATATTCTACTCGGTCTCTCTCTGCTCTAGAAGTCATCTAAACCTCCTTGTCTCTCCGGCTCTTCTTTATCTGTCTCTGCTTCTCTCTCTCAGATCTCTTCTCTTCGCTCAGTCGTCTCTTTTCTTTCTCGTCATCCTCTCTTCTTCTCTCTTCTCTTCTCTTCATCGACTCTCTCTATCCTCAGATCAATCTCCACTCTCAATACTACTCTCTCTACATGCTCATACTTCTCTAAATTAAATGTGTGTGTGTGGTGTGTGTGTGGTGGTGTGTGTGTAGGTGTGTGTGTGTGTTGGTGTGTGTGTGTGTGTGTGGAAGAGACGAGAGAGAAGAGAGAGAGAGAGAGAGAAGAGAGAGAGAGTAGAGGAGAGAGAGAGAGAGAGAGAGAGAGAGAGAGAGATTGTAGATATAGGTGTACATTCGTAGCATTTAGAGTAGTGCTCTTCAGCAACACGACTGCCTTGCTATTCTGCTTGTTGTTTTAATAATCTTGATTTTTAGTTCACGCCGCATATTTACAATCGGATGTTACCGGTGCTAACATGATATGGGCGTGTTGAGATCTTGGGGCGCGTAGGGCCGATGGGGAGGGATAAATTGGAAATGGTGGTCCGCTCCCAACAGTAATAACTTAGTATTCAGTAACTGCATATTATTATCGTAATGCATGGCAGTAGACGGGTGGTCGACCATCGAATCTAATTATGACATTTACCAATCCCCTAAGATCCTTTTCCCATTTCCATTAATCCACTTCACCCTGGCCAACAAAACAACGAGGAATAGTATCCTGGCCCGACAATAGTGCCATGAAAAAAACTTGTTGTCATCAGGCTTGCCACAAGCCACTTACCGACGCATTTATCTCTCTTACCTATCAAATTCTGATTGCTTATACCTTCTTTCGAAATGAAATTTTTTAACATTGTTTTTTCACTCCTAAGTGGGGGATAGCCGAGGGATCTTCGGATTTTAATTCATTTGTTTCTCTCTTCATTTTTTAATTACGAGATCTGGCGGTGGAGAGAACCTAGCAGATCTCTCGTGTTGGCTGCTTCATTTCCAACAATAAATGTATTTATTGCCCGCCTCGTACTAGACATCAGTACACCTACGCAACCAAAAGAACGATACGACAAAACTAAAAAGACGACCCCTGTTCTACTATTTTTAGTCGCAGAAGAACAACAGAAATTGTGATAAAGTGTAATAAAATAAATGAGAGCCTGCTTTGCCTCTCTTGCACTCCCGCGCCAAATGCTGCTTTCGATGTTCGGAGTAACAATATAAGAAGATAACGAAATACGACAAGAAACATCTGCCATCTCCTTCTCCTTTAAATCGATCTTTCATTAAACATCATATAACCCTATCGGTCCTCCAACATTGCTGTCTGAAAAACTAGGATTATAACCCGTCTGCTCGTATCTGTTTGCCTCGCTTTAACACGACTCTTATGCTTAACATATATCGATAAGAGAATCAAGATGTTAGTGCCGCTCTACGTCAGCAATATTGGCCGTTTTATTTGCCTGCGGCTTTGATCTTGCGAGAGTAGAGAGGAAAAGTCGTGGCGCGTAAGGAATGATGGAAGCAAGGAGGGGCGGGTGTTTATGGTGGCCTAGACTAGTCGTCGCTTTGTTAAGAATAGTGAAGTGAAGGCCTGGGGAAAGTGCGAGTAGGACCTCCGGAGTGAGTGAAGCATAAGATAAGGTGAAGATGCTGAACGGAAGAGGGCCAGTGGATCTCGCCAAGGCAAATGAGAGACGCTACTCCCATATGGTGGGCGGAGCAGTAGTACGAGGAAGGGGAGCGGAAAGGGAGTCCCGGGAATAATGAAAATGAGAAAGGAATTTCCTGTATGCTTTAAAGGGTGGATGTATCATATTCCATAAAGGACTTGGCAACGCCACATGCCACTAAGTCACGAATGTGGCCGAAGCTGGGAGAGTCGATTGTCAGCATCCATGGGCCGTTTCCATTCGTCTCTGCTCAAAGGTGGCGAGGGAGGCGCCAGGAGTCGGTAAAGACTCGGGTAAACCTTCTGAGTTGATGACCAAGGACCGGAGTGGAGAAGACGCCGTCTTAGCTTGTCTACTGATGACTGTGTATTAGAGGCCAGCCCACCCCGTCGCTACTCCCCTCTCCCCTCGAGAAAGTGTAAGTAAAGAGATGAGCGTGTAGAATGAGAAGGATGACCAAGGCTCTCCTTACCAGCATGCGGTCACTGTTGACGTAAAACTGAAAACGCCACCGCGAGTGATGAGCGATTCCAGAACGGGCTATTCTTTGCATTGGCGCGGGGTTGGAAAACTCACAACAGGTTATAAATGGCGGAGTCTGGGCGGGCAGGTGCCCCGAAATAGTGTCCGTGTCCCCGCGTAACAAGGGGAAGTCAGCGCTGACGGCCGGAGTACGGGTGGGGGTTTTCGCAGTGGCGCCCATGCAGTGGCAATAACGAATCCAGGATTGCACTTATAGATTGAGGAGAGAACTGATGTACCAAAAACTAGCCATTGGAAGGGGTGAAACGAGAGAGGCGCCCTTATCTCAACCTAATGTTGGCGCTCAGATTGTCGTGAAGACATTGCGGCCAGGCATCGACTTATAGTATACAGAAACGGTTCGGAGATCGGCGGCCGCGTTGCGCGAATATTGTGTTGGTGATGTAACGGGTGACTGCCTCATAGAAAGATTTGACCACTCGTGAGTACGTGTGCACTATTTGAAAGAGAGGGAAAAGATATAGAATGTAAGGAAAGAGTGGGGAGCGTTCGTATGAGCTAGGATGGTCAAGGACCATCGTAACATGACGAGAGAAACTGTTGAGCATGATACGAAACATACCATATAGGCGAAATCTCAGGAGTTATGACCAATATGATGTGCGATTATTATTATTTTACAACATAATAGTTGACCCCTATTATAATGTACCATTAGCTCAAGAACCAGAACCAAAAAAGAAAGTTAATACGAGATAGAAAACATAGACTTAACTATATGCCATTTGTGGCACCTCAACTGCTAGTAAAGCCAAAATGTTCTTCCAAAGTAAAAAGAGTCTCAAGGTAAAATCTGTATAAAAACAGATAAAGCTGGAATCATTAGTAGTTTACTAGTAAATAAAGTATATAATCGTATTTAGGACGTTATGATGATACGAAAATAACTCTTCAAGAGTTTATAAACTTGTGGAAAGCGTAATGTTTTTCAATTTTATATATAGGTCGTTTGACAGTTTAATGAGAAAAAAACGCGGTGTTTCAGTTTAACTCCTTAAATATTATTTTAATTAACTGCTCATAACAAGGATAGTATACGTAACATTAAATTCAAAGATAGTGGTGTACATAAGATCAAACGAGAAATAGTGTTGTACACATCATAACTGATTGAAGTTGACAAAAACCAGAAAACCCAGCCATTTGAGAAAAAAGGCTAGACACCTTGTTCTTAATAAATTTTTTATATTAAAAATCTGTAAACGTCTCTTATTCCATGTTTATTTAATTTATATACTCTTTATTTTTTTTTTTTTTTTTTATTTATTTATTTAACATATTTTATTTTATAAATTATTATTTTACAATTTAATATATTTTTTTATTTTCTTAAGATATTTAAAATATTTTTATTCTATATTTTTCTTTTTACTTTTAATTGATTTTAAAAAAAAAGGTATTGCCAATTAATCATATTTTCATCAGGCATTTTATGTGGGAAATTTCTTTTCAGAAAAAAAAATAAAAAGTATATATAATCAACTTCTGCCTACACTGAGAGGAAAAAAAGTCGAGTCAACGTTCCCAATACGACAAAATTTCGTAGATCATTTTATATATCAAAAGAGCAGCTGAACAAGTAACTTTTAACCACCCGCACTGTGAGGACTAGACAGGGGAGGCACGCTCATAACACAAATCATTACCTGCATCTACCTGGTGATCGATAGCTACGCAACATATACCAAATGAACAAAGCAAATACAAACTGCACAACACACGACCGTTACCCATGCCTGATGCAGCAGCTTGCTCTGCATGCTTGTCCTTCCCCCCTCTCAGGAGCTTAAAAGAACTCGCTGGCCATCACAACCGTGCTACAAGCCTGCTGGGAGCATTGACGTACCGTTAACGGAAGTGTTCTGCAATAAGCGACAAGGAAGAAACGAGTGGGTAACAGAATAAGAGGCTGCAGGACTGAGTAAATTTGGAGGCCAGGGAGTCTCGTGGGGATCTGCGGGCATTTGAGTCCGGAGGCACGCGGAGGAGACTTCGCAAGCTTTGTCGGATTTATCGAAGAGGCAAGATACAGCGCCCCACCTATGTTTACCGCACAGGACCGGCCACTTGCTCCCCCTCCGGCTTTACGGAGCTTGTTTGCTTAATATCACTTCACTCTTCCATACAAGCTCGTTGATATGCGCGCTCGGTGCTACACCTGGCCATCATCACTCGTACGGCTCCGTACCTCCACAGCCTCCCCAGCCTTTCGCTCCTAGACCTGCTTTCACACCTTCGCTAAGCCGTGCCAATACTCTGATTTTCGGGGGCAATACAGCACGGTAGGTTTGCACACACGCGTACGACGACCTTCGACGCGGTCTACGAGAAGAATTAGACAGTGCTTATAATGATCCAAGGTAGCATCCACACTCACGCTTTGTTAGCTATTTAATTTGGCGAGCTGCGAGATGCAGATTTTTTCTAATTCAAATTGTATCATCTGTGTGTTCTTCTGTCATCTACACGTTCTGCTGTTCTTGTATTTGATGAACATGTCGAAGAAGGTGGTGTATTTTGCTGCACGTCGGGCGTTGACTGATCTTGGTGTGTTTACTGCATTTGATTTGTTTACTGTTGAGGCATGTAAGCCTTGTTGGTGCTGAGGGCCCTTGTTGCGCAGAAATTATATGCCACTATACTGCTCAAATGGCAGTTGAATTTTCTATTAAGAGGAATTCAAGATCAAAGAATTTTTGACTAACATAATTAGGCTATCAACGGCCATCGACGACGAAGATTAAGCAAGGCACTGCGGGCAGACAAAGGCATTCTGGCACTATTTACCTGCCTAGTGTGTGGCCATAGTATACGGGGAGGGAGAGAGACTGGGAGGGGGTGAGGGCGAGGGATCGGGACGCACCTCCTTTGTTTATGTTGGCATCGAGAGTCCTCTCTGTCGCTACCTGCCCGCTGTGTGTATGGCGCGAGTTAGTGTTTATCTGTTCGTTGGGCTTTTACCGTGGAATCCAGGAGCAGGGTGTGCTCTTCAGGGATGCGAGCATGTGAGTTTCTTTGTTATTTCACTTGTCCTTATTCTCTGTCTTTATCTGTCTCTCTACACCCCTCCCCCGCCTGTTCCCCCCCCTCTCTCTCTCTTCTCTTTCTCTCTCTCTCTCTCTCTCTCTCTCTCTCTCTCTCTCTCTCTCTCTCTCTCTCTCTCTCTCTCTCTCTCTCTCTCTCTCTCTCTCTCTCGTCAGTTTCCTTTTCTCTTCCCCTCTCTTCTCTTCTCTTCCTCTCATCTCCTCTCCCTCTTCCTCTCCCTCTTTCCCTCCCCCTTTCACTCCCCTTCTCCCTCTTTCCCTCCCCTCTCCCCCCATTCTTTTCTCTCTCTCCTCTCTCTCTCTCTCTCTCTCTCTCTCTCCTCTCTCTCTCTCTCTCTCATCAGTTTCCTTTTCTCTTCCCTCTTCTTCTCTTCTCTCCTCTTATTTCCCTCTCATCTCCCTCTCCCTCTTTCCCTCCCCTTCTCTCTCACCCTCTCCCTCTTTCCCTCCCCCTCTCCCCCCATTCTCTCTCTCTCTCTCAGTTCCTTCTCTCTTCCCCTCCTCTCTCTCTCTCTCTCTCTCTCTCTCTCTCTCTCTCTCTCTCTCTCTCTTCTCTCTCTCTCTCTCTCTCTCTCTCTCTCTCTCTCTCTCTCTCTTTTTCTTTCTTTCTTTCTTTTTTCCTCTCCCTCTCTCTCCACTCTCCCCCTCCCCTCTCCTATCTCCTTTCTCCTCTCTCCCTCCCTCCGTCAGCTATATATATATATGTGTGTGTGTTGAGAGAGAGAGAGAGAGAGAGAGAGAGAGAGAGAGAGAGAGAGAGAGAGAGAGAGAGAGAGAGAGAGAGAGAGAGAGAGATTGCTGCGAGGGAGGAAGCGAATGAAATTTAGCATCCTAGGGGCTGAGGCTCGATTACATGATGGGGAACTTCATTTTAGGAAGCAAGTAATGTTGATGAGTGGATAATGCGAGGAAAACGCTGTCAGCTTGTGGTAATATGGGAGGCGCCGCTTGTGACTGCGTGGGTGGGTGGGGCTGCTGGAGGAGAGGGGGTGGGGGGAAGTTGCCATCTTGGGGGCCGGGAAAGGGAGGCAGACAGGCACGCGTGGGAAACTTTCTCCGCGTTTCTAAGGCACGCTTGGATGACGTTCGCGAGATGTGTTAGCAAATGGCTCGGCAATTACGACAGCGTCCATCGTGCGGATTTCGGTAAAGCCCCTACGTAACATGGAGAAACTCACGCACGTGCAACCTCGCTCATACATTCGTAGCAACATGTACACGTTGCACATGCAGCCGCACATCGCGAACGAAAACGCTTGGACGTATAGCGTGGTTATTAGATAGTATGGCAGCCCCCCTTGCCCCTTATCTCCTTCCCCATTCATTCTTTTGGTTGATGATATTAGAGGAGGGCAGACTCGACAGCGAAGTGCACCACAACAAGGCGGTAGATGTTGCGGACGAGGAACACAGGCCCCGGTGAGATTGTGTAAAGGGTCGGAACTGAGTAAATGTTTTTGCGGCAATGAAAATAAATCGAGGCACCACAGTGGTATTTTATCCGTCTAACCTTCCCCCTCTCTTGTTACCTCCCCCCCTTTCCCTTTTGCGTGTTCTCCGCCCCTTTTCCCCCTGCCTGCCCTGTGCCCCTCCCCTACCCCTCCCTTTCCCTTTCCCTCTCTCCCTTCCTCTCTATCCCTCTACCTCTACTTCTACTTCTCTCTCTCTCTCCCTCTCCCTCTCCCTTCCCCCTCTCCCTCTCTCGTCCCCCCCTCTCCCTCTCCCACTCCCACTCCCTTTACCTCTCCCCCTCCCTCTTCCTCTCCCCCCCCCCTCCCTCTTCCTCACCCTCTCCCCCTCCAATAACATTCCTCTACCCGAGACCGGCGCTGTCCCTGTGCATATTGCCCTGCGTGAACGCGCCTCATCATGTTGACACATAGTATGGGCAGCATCCCTGGCCTAAGACCGCGTCAGGTGTTGCTAGTCTAGTGTGGTGATGCTGTTGCTGACATGGTCGATATTAGCGCGTTCGTTCTGGTCGTACTCAGGTTTAGGTCCTTTGGGTGCACCTGTTGGAGGCGAAAGAATTGCAGGATCCCCTTTTCTCCCTCTCACCTCTCTCTCTCTCTCTCTCTCTCTCTCTCTCTCTCTCTCTCTCTCTCTCTCCCTCTCTCCCTCTCTCCCTCTCTCCCCTCTCTCCTTCTCTCCCTCTCTCCCTCCCTCTCCTTCTCCTTCTCCTTCTCCTTCTCCTTCTCCTTCTCCCTCTCTCTCTCGTTCTCTCTCTCCTCTCCTTCTCCTTCTCCCTCTCTCTCTCGTTCTCTCTCTCCTCTCCTTCTCCTTCTCCCTCTCTCTCTCGTTCTATCTCTCCTCTCCCTCTCTCTCTGCTCTCCCTCTCTTCTCCTCTCCTTTCTCCTTCTCTTCTCCTTCTCCTTCTCCTTCTTCTTCCTCTTCCTCTCCTTCTTCTCCCTCTTCCTCTCCTTCTCCCTCTTCCTCTCCTTCTCCCTCTTCCTCTTCCTTCTCTCCTCTCCTCTCCTTCTCCCTCTTCCTCTCCTCTCTCCCTCTTCCTCTCCTCCTCTTCCTCTCCTCCCTCCTCTTTCTCTCCTCCTCCCTCTTCCTCTCCTTCTCCTCTTCCTCTCCTTCTACCACCCTCGTTTATTCTAATTAGTTTTTATAAGTTACCGTTAATGTATCTTTATTTTGATTGATTTATCTCTTTCCTGATTTTTATGTTAAATGTAGTTTGATGATGTGGTGATTAATTTCAAGTATTTCTAAAAATAAAGTAGTTTTTATTACGCCCGAAGTGCCTACATTGCATTGAAAGCGGAACGATGATTGCCAGCAAACATTTTTATTTTAATGACATGCTTTTCTTAAATAAAGTTTATTAATAGTTTTTTTTTGCCTATTTAAAGAACATTTTCACTTATTTCGGTTTGTTTACATGGTTTGTTTTATTTTGTTTATGTAGATGTGTTATTTATAACAATATCTAAAGCCTGTGATTTAAGACATTGCAAGCCTGGTGCATGAGCAGAGGATCAAACCCACAAAATACAATTGAACATTGACGAATGCTTCACAATCCGCAGTAGATCATAGGATTGAATTCTGGACATGTGGATTTAGGATAGGAAGGTCAGTCAGAACGTAGAAAAAAATGATTATCTTTATCATTTCTCGAAGGAGGAATACTTTCTCGGTCAGCAGAAAAAATAAATCTATTATTATTATGCGGACCTTTGTCAGGTACAAAAAGCGAAGGGTTATGGACGGCCCCGCATTGACATTGTTTACACAGATTGTCAACCACGTGGGATGAGAGGCGGAATGAGGAGGGCGCGCCGCTCCCCATTTTGGCCGCTGGCAGAAATACCCGCACAAAAAAGCCGAGGTTGCGCGCCCGATTTAGATGCCGTGTGACAGTAGGTTAATGCCAAAGCCAGTGCGTGGGGATCCTCTTCCGCTGACGTTCGGGATCCAGTGAATCACATCGACGGCTGGTCCTCAAGGTCGAGGCTCACCCTTCATTATGCTAATCTTTGAAATTAGGGGGATCGGAGCTACCCCCCCCTTCTCTCTCTCTCTCTCTCTCTCTCTCTCTCTCTCTCTCTCTCTCTCTCTCTCTCTCTCTCTCTCTCTCTCTCTCTCTCTCTCTCTCTCCTCTCCTCCCTCCTCCCTCCTCCCCTCCCTCCTCCCTCCTCCCTCCTCCTCCTCCCTCTCCTCCCTCCTCCCTCCCCTCCTTATCCCTATCCCTATCATTCTCTCCGCCGTGATCCTTATCCCTCTCTCGTTCCTTCTCCCTCATCCCTTCTCCTCCTCCCCTTCCCTCCCCTCCCCTTCTCTTCCCCCTCCCCTCTTCTCATTCCTCCCTCCTCCCTCTCTTCCTATCTCTGAAATACAAGAGCGAGGTACTGGAACAACTTGAAATATGTTTTGCAAATTCTGATTACCGCAAGGTGGTGCATACTTGCTCAATGCGCAAGCAATGACACATACCTTTTGACATTGTAATTACAAACAAAGGATCCTTGGCATTACCGCCATACTGGACTCCCCCACCTTCTGCACTGGTTGTCACTTCCTTACTCAACCGACTCACCATGACTCACCATTCGGGTGATTCACCGCTCGCGCTTGGGCCCCGTAGACTGCTCCCCAAACCTGAGTGAATCACCTCAGCATCCGTTTCAGATATTGCAGTGTTCACACGACACCCAGGGTACGTCGCCGCGATTTTGTGAGCAGCCATTGAACGCGTGTCCCTGCCTCTTGAACGCTTGAGTGTACAGGTGACATCCGTACTTCCTTTGACAGACGAATTAGTGCCAGGGCCATATGCCAGGGCACCTTGTGCGTATGTACGCCAAGTGTTCCTGGCGCAAATAGACCTACTTGAGGGAAGTCTTTGACGGTAACCTGCCCCTCCCCAATCCGAAGACCTCTGTCATCCCTTCTAATTCTATAGAGAGTGAAGACCATTCGATACTTTAGTGAGCTTTACTCACTTAATCAGTTCAGACTAAATACATTACAAGTGTACCTGTAATGTGATTTGGTAGGCGTAGTCAGTGCATTTTAAAAGTGGAGGCGAAAAGGAAGTGTTTGGCACTGAGTATGGAGTGCGAGTGCCTACCGCGTAACCGCATGCCTCGATAGAAGGTGCCTGGGTGGGGAGCCTCCGCAGTGTTCAACTAGTGGGTGCCAGAGACACACGCACGCGCGAACCCTCCAGTCTCTCCTCAAGTGTTGCCTTGCACGAGGCGAGAGTTCTGCTCTCCCAACGGACGCTTGGTGGCGGGGTGTGGACTGTGTTTGAAATAATCTTCTAAGGTGTGGTGCTTATGGTTGTGATGCTGCCTGTAACGTGACCAGCAAAACACATGTTGATAAGATGCCAGAACATGAAAGGAAAGGAAGCGAAGAATTCACATTCTGACAGATTGGTGTAACAGTGGAGTGTAATTTGGGTGTCAGAGCGACGGATCATTGCAAGTGGCGTGTTATTGCCTAACATCGTAATTGTTTCATTTCGCATTATAGTGTTGCTTTATTTTGAGACTGTATAAAGTTGAATGAGTAGAGTGGGAATCATTTCAGCTCCTCCACTGTTACCACAGAACTACAGTGGGTAGGAGCGGCTTTGTTCCTGCAGGCGTGTTTAGAGATGACCTTCAAACTACAGTGTTGCAGATGTGATGCTACTGCACTTTTGTAGTATTATCGCCTTTAAAGTGTTCTGCAGTGGCACGGGATAGCACGGAGTTTACCCCCTTAATAAACTTGTTGCACAATGGCCTTTAGAAGATGAGGACGCACAGCGGGAACTGTAAGGGGTGGTTCCTCTAAAGCTTCCGTGATGTAGGGAAATGCAGTTGTTTTCATGGTGGAGACCCTAACCACATCCCCCAGCGATAGTGCCAACAAGACGCTCCCTGGCCTCGCCTCGCCTCGCCGTCATCACGACACCTACACGACCCGTCATCTGCCCTTCTCCCTCCCCTCTCTCCCCTCTCGCTCCTCCCCCCCTCCTCTCGCTCCCCTCGCCGTGTATGGCGTCGCGAACATCTCGCTGGAAGAAATCGCACCCTGCAAAAGACGGAAGTTGTCGCGATATAAGGAACGCCTTACTGAGAACGCCATTTCCGCCGTAGAACTTTCAATGCAGTGTACCGAAATCATCACCGTCCTTCGTCTTATATTCATCTGGGCAAATCATCCCCATGCCAGGAATATACATCAGACCAAAACGGATCTCGAAAAGCTTCATAAAAAAATCGTTAGATGATTTTTTTCATCTCAGTCATGGGGGATATTGATGCTGCCATGTAATGCTGAAATATGGAAATAATTTCTGGTGACGACGATACCCAAGATCTTGGAAGATCAACGAGCTCCTATGGCGGGTGGAGGGTGATTATGGTAATGGTAGCTGCGATGATGGCGGCGGTGGCGTTGGGGAAGATTATGTGAGAGAGGGTTCGGGCTCTCCTTCGTCGGCTCCTTGTTCCTTTCTGTTTCATCATCATCGTCCATTTGATTGCCATCGTTATCATCACCATCGTATTACATATGTGTGTCTGTGTTTATGTGTGTGTGCGTTTTGTGTGTGAGTGTGTGTGAGTGTATGCGTGTGTGTGAGTGTATGCGTGTGTGTGAGTGTATGCGTGTGTGTGAGTGTATGCGTGTGTGTGAGTGTATGCGTGTGTGTGAGTGTATGCGTGTGTGTGATGTATGTGTGAGTGTATGCGTGTGTGTGAGTGTAGTGTGTGTGTGTGTGTGTGTGTGTGTGTGTGTGTGAGTGTGTGTGTGTGTGTGGAGTGTGTGTGTGTGTGGTGTGTGTGTGTGTACATGTAGTTAGTATTAATGTGCGTGTTGTCGGGTGTGTTACTGTAAGTATGCCTATCTATTTTGTATCTTTTTGGATGTTCCTCTCCCTCTTCCCCTACATATATACCCCGTCTGTTTCTTCATTTATTACTTTGCTCCAATACTCCTTTCTTTTGTCTGTTTCTTTCTTTCTCCCTCTCCCCCTCCTCTTCTCTTTCTGCCAATGTGTATATCTGTCTCTTCCAGTCATTTCTCACATGCACAGGAGGAGGAAGCGAGTGCAGTCGTAATGCCTAGGTTTCTGGCTCGTGTTACCCCGGTATACGAATAGTCACAGTGACCTTGTCACGCCTTGCCAATAAACGCTCGGCCTGAGAGCTGTGTCCAGTCCGCGCGCTCATGACGTCTGTGCATCGTGGGACGGCCGTCGTCGTGCATTTAGAAGTGCAGCCTTGATATTCTTTTTCGTGACTTTGTTAGTGCCGATCTGATTGTTGTTGTTGCTGTTTGCTTGTGTTTAACGAGAAAACAAATTATTTTTTTAGACCGCGTCGTTGTGATGTCTTGGCAGGAACTGCATGATACGGATGTCGTTGGCTGTCCCGTTGTGTAATTCTGTTCCTTGGACGGGCGAGAGGGGCTAAAAACAATAGAGGGCTAAGCTTGTAGGAGCGCTTTCTATTGCTCCAGCTGACTCCTTTCTCGCTCATCGCACATTGTTGTTTATTGAGGACCATTGTGTGCCCCGCCTGACTGCTGCGTCTGACAGATGACTGCTTGCATATGACGCCTGCTGGCAGACTCCTTTTCGACTGCAGATTTGCTTGCTCTTCGACACCCTGTTGCTGACGTTTGTTTATTAGGGCGATTGTTATGTAATAGATGTGCCTGATAGATGGAGATTTTGCGTTTCGAGTCCACATTTTCCTCGTTAAATCTACTATGTCGGGTTTGAGTCCCGTAAGTCCATTCGATAATCGTAATGAGTGACAGCTGGGGCAACATAGAGCTCTGAGGTGGCTGGTTGAAAATTGAAAGGTCGGTGAATATGGCGTAGCAGATGTTACCACTACGGCCTTTGAACAGTGACGATGAACAGTGCTTAGCTCCAAAGTCGTGATAGATACAGATAATTATGAGACAATCGTGGTAATGCCTGTAATAGGACCACATGTTTTATCTTTGACATAATTTTTTACTCTAAAAATTTCAGATTAGATTGATACGGAAAATGGTGTAGTGATAATCTGTAAATGTTGAAGTGTTTTGAAATGGAAAAATACTGTAAAGAAAGAGACATGGAAATTGTATAAGTGAAAAAGGAGACCTGTACTAAAATAAAATCAGTGCGTGCGTGAGCAAGAGCGGCGTGGTTTATCTTCACACGTCACAGACATGTCGCTCTTGTCCCTCACGGCAAAGATGGCGGCGGCCGTGCAGTGTGGAGGAGGCTCACTCGGCTCCAGGTCACGCAGGTAGGTCGCAGAGGTCACGGCGGAGGGACCATGCAGTTGGCTCAGATCGGGTCAGTTATCACTTTTAGCTTCTGTCACGGCTGAAGTAGAGCCAGGTCACTCTTTGTTCGGAAGCAAGTCTTACCTACAGTCGCTTCAGTGCAGTCTTCTGTACAGTAAAATTTTAGGCTGAAGAGACTAAGGGTACTAAGCTAGTGAAGTGGTTTCAGCAGTGAAGCACAGCTGTGTGAGAGCGTTGCACAACATAGTGTCTGCGTCTGACAGTCCCGCCAGTGTGCTACTAACTGGGCCACTGTATTCCCATGTTCCGGCGTCACAAATTTTACGTCAAGCATCAGAGGTTTCAGCTATTACGGTGCAAA
>NW_020869102.1:338625-343625 GCF_003789085.1 Penaeus vannamei | reverse complement strand
TTCTCTTCCATTCCCACGCCGTCACTCTCCTTCTTTCTCTCTCTTGTTTTTGCCTTCTACCCGGTCTGTTTCCCTCTTTATCCTTCTTTCTCTCTCCATCTCCCTCTCCCTCCATCTATATTTCCCTTTCTTCATTGGTTCTTTTTAATCTAGCCCTTTCAGTCCTCGTTTCGCTACCTACGCGCGTTCGATCTCCATGGCCGTGTGAGCGTCCGAAGTCCTCTGCCAGAGAGGGAAGGGGATCGCGCGGGGAGGGCACAGAGCCGAGGAGGTGCGATTGGGCGTGCTTGATGACGGGCTAATGAGGCAGCGGGAGCCTAATTGCCCTTAAGCGCTGGTAATGTCCTTCACATACCACCAACCGAGTGCGATGAGGGAGGCGGCGCATGTCGCATCAAGCTTTTTAACTCGTCATAACCTTCAGGCGAGCGTCGTGGCGCTGATGAAGGGAGAAGCGGTGCCTCACAATGAGCGTCGTCGATACGTCGTCGGTTGCTATCCCGAGGGGCTGACTGATCCCCCGGGGTGGAGGCGGAGTCGGGGGCGGAGGAGCCTCGACAAGGAAGGGCGAGGATGTTTACTGGTCGAGCTTGTCATCGTGCCTTCGGTTTGCTGCGGTCACGAACGTAAATACTCTTTCTATCAACCTGAGTGGGGATCTTCTCGAGGCGTCGCGGCGTGACCTGGAGGGCGATCACGAGGCCTCCAGGCGAGGCTTGTGTCGGACAGGGAGCGGCCACTGATGTCGCAGGAATGGCGCTTCTGGCCATGGATTTGTAGGTCGCTGGAGTCCTATTTTTGTACTGTGGATATATGATTCGTCAGTCATGTATTTTGACGTCAGGCGTTTAGTTAGAGGTTTGGTAAAGATGCTTATAAATGAACAGCAAAAACCTTCAACGCAGTAAAAATGTAAACAAGTATAGTAAGTGCCCTAAATTTCACGATATTATCTCACCATATTTTAACTACAATAACCGCAATGCCTTTGATATTTTCTCATAATTCCGCGGGAACTCACTACCCCATTTCATTTTAATTAAATATTGTCTAGAAGAGGAAAGGGACGAGGTGCAGCGGAGCGTTTGCAGAGAAATTGAAAGGAAGAATCAGACTGAAAACAACGAACGAGAAGAGAAAGGACAGAGCCTCTAACGCGTTTAAGAATGACAATGCCGTTAACAGAATGACATTTGTCTCTGTCGTAATCCACTCGCTCGTGTTACCCCGCTAGAAGTCGCGTTTTTCATCTTTATTTTATTTTCTCTTTTTGCATAATTACAGCCAGACACTAAAGGGAGGCGATGTTCCTCTCGGCACCATCAGTGTATCTCCGGCGGCCTTTGTGCCATCATTTATAGGTCATTAACACGTTCTTGGACGACTTAACTACGCGTGGGTTAGTGATGAGAGGTTTTGTTGCTGGCGGGGAATGCTGCGCAGATTTGTGGCGAAGGGAGGAAGAAAGAAGGGAGGCCGGGTCTGTTTTGAAAGGGATATTTTGGGATTCACTTTCGCCAAGTATGTTCATTTTTTCTGCTTTTACCTTGATAGAAGTTGCAGTTGGGCGTTGCTGGTAGGGACTCCATTTGCAGTTTTCCTTTGTGTTTTTTTTTTTTTTACTGAAATATCTCTGTATGCGAAGGCATGCCGAAGGAAAGGGGAAAAGGGACAGGCAGAGGGATATCAGGCCTCCCTAGAGGATTGGAATGCCATTGTCCGAAGCGGCACATGATCCCCGCGCACAGTCAGCGTATCCCGTAGCTATCTCGTTTACATACACGCAAAACACACACACACACACACACACACACACACACACACACACACACACACACACACACACACACACACACACACACACACACACTCTCTCTCTCTCTCTCTCTCTCTCTCTCTCTCTCTCTCTCTCTCTCTCTCTCTCTCTCTCTCTCCTCTCTCTCTCTCTCCTTTTCTCCTTTTCTTCTTTTCTCCTTCTCTCGTTTTTCCCTATTCCTGTTCCCCTCCCTCTCCTCTCCACCCGTCATCCCTCCCCCTCCCTTCCTCAGAGTTTCTCCCTCCCTCCTTCCCTCTCACTGCCCATACATAAAAACTGCATTCTCTTTGGTAAGTCTATCCGGCGTTGTCAGCATGTTGATGAAGAGCGAAGTCCAAATATAATAAAAGTATCCCGTTCGCTTCGGCCGGCGCAAAAAAGAAAAAAAAGTATTTACAAATGCCAACTTACTTAAAGGATCTTTTTTTTCTCCTCTCCCCTCCTAGCGCAGGATCATTCCGTCGGACCCAGAGTCCTGATTTAGACTCATTTGTTGATACAAAGAAGGCATTCACTGCGGGTCCCGTTGCTCGTATCGACGCGCTTGCGGTCCCCTTTTCGCCGGGGCCGTTGAGTCAGCTCGGCGATCGTTTATCTGGGCGTGAAGTGATGCAACGAAATTGCGAATCTTTTAGGTAAATCGAGTGATTTCAGATTCGGTGTATGTGTTGATACATGTTGATGTGAGTTTTCTTTTAAGCGTTGTCGGTTTTCTTCAGCTGTGACCCGCGGAAGTGTCGTGCGCTTCTTCTCTTGAATTCTGAAGCAGGAGGTTTAGGGAGGCTGTCCTGCGTCCGAAATCATGGCTCCGATTCACAGGTCGCAGACGAGGCTGCTGAAATGGTTGGAGCGAGTGACCCGTCGGCCAGTAGGACCGCGGGGTCTCGTTAGTGATTCTCGTTGCTGATTCTTGGAAGTGTAATGGAGGCGGCGGGGGAAGAGGGCGGGTAGATGCTAGTATGGTAATGGTGGTATTTTGGGTGTTGGTGCGCACGGAAGATCATGCTGGAGGAAAGGGAGTTGGACGCAAAGAAATGTTATGTGAGATAGAATGGCGCATAAAATGGCGGAGCGGAGCAAAGATGGCGACTGAATGTGATTGAATAGCGAGGGAGAATAGTAGGGGAAGGAAATAACATGATTGATGGCGGAATGCGTGTGGTGGGGGGATAGAATTGAGTGCATGTTGTGTGATGATGTGCGGTCGGTTGCGAGGGTCGGAGCTGCTGGTGCAGGCCAGGCAGTACTGCATGTCTCGGGTTACAGGACTCGCGTCTTCCCAGAATGTGACACTTGATAAAACAGCAGCGATCCCTGTAACGCACCCATCGCTGCTGCCTCTCTGCACAAGGGCGCTCATTAAAACCGCTGGTCGCATCTGCTTGCCACTTTATGAAAAGAAAGAGCGCCATTATGCTACCTCCCAATGAATAGTGCTTTCGGTCAGTAACTGATTAACCTTTTTCTCGAATTTCCCGACATGATGTCGCTCCTCGACCTCAGTCCACCGCCCTTTCGAGGAAATGCTGTCGGTACTTAGTTAAATGCATGATCATCCGTTGTTGTGTTCATGGTCAGGCGATGTTACAGGATGCCGAATTAGCTATCCGGGAGGGACGAATTGATGCCGGTCGATGCGGGATACTGACGTGAGAATGTGACAGCCTCGCTCCCTGCAACCGGCGACACGACCTAGCCCAATTTCTGACATTCTCTTCCTCTCGTCCTCTTTTAGGTTTTTCCTCTCATTTCACTTGCGTTCCTCCGTGCCTTCCCTTGATTGCTCTCTCCTCTTACAACTCACTTAGCAAGACAAAATCCATGACAATAATGGAATGTGAAGTAGACAAGCGATGCAAACCACAGCACTCGAAGCGCGGCGATAAAGCAGCGCCACCTCCGACCCACATGGCTCCCACTTGTTGACATTGTGTGTGCCGGCCATGTGAGTGTCTTCTGGACCCATATTATTATTACATACTGCTTTAGTATTCCTCTTGGGGAGTGAGCCCGTCGTGGAGAGGAAGGCATAGCGGAGTGTTGTGTGTCCTTTTCAATCCATATTGTTTATTCGATAACCGGCCGCGTGTAATTCGCCCTGGTACGGCGAAAAGGGAAATAAGAAAGGGGAAATGAAAAGGGGAAAAGTGGATTGAGTCTAAAGTTGGTTGGGTTGGAGACAATGTCAAGTGACGAGAGGAAGGGTCTGAGGGGAGGTGGGGGGGGGGGGCGAACCATTAAAAGTTTTATTACACGGTCGCCTCGGCATGCAAGGCAGGAAGTACGTCACGGCCGGAAGAGACTTGGACGGGAGCTGGAGTGACGCGCGAATTAATCCAAGATTAACGCCAGGGTATCTTCTGCAGCGCCGATAAAAGAGCAGGGTTTATCAACGAGGACATGTAGAGGGCGCCGAATTGAATGGAAGAACTGACGGGTTAGTTAACGAGGGTGAGTGAAAGGGGGAAAGGGGGAGGAGGAGGCTATGGAGGGCAGTTGGCAGCCCGCATGTCGCGAAGGTAAAATTTAGTGCGTGTGTGTGGTTACCAGGGGGCGGATGGACGGCGCCGAGGGCACAGCATCGCATCCCCCGTGTTTCTTATCTTGAAAAGGATTAGCGCTATCAGACGTGAGGCAAGGAACCACTGGTGCTACTCGCCTGCTTTGCACACGGGGTGAGTCAGCCTCCCTGTGCTTCATTGTGTTGCTGACCACGGGAGTGAGAGGAACAAGACCAAGTGAACACAACCTCAAGCATCAGGTAACTTCACTAACGGTTCCGAAGCTTCATTAAATATCCGAAGATGCGAAAGGGAGGGGAAGTAAAGGGTAATCAAAATGGGAAGGAAATGCAGCTTCCTTGACGTGTTCCTACCCGTTTTAGACCATGCGCCAGGGGAAGACTTTAAGCCTTTGCTTCACTGGTCTCGATCCCTTCTCCTGTAGGCTGCGTAAAGAAGGAAGCGTGAGAGAAAGTGTGTCATTACATCATTATGTCTGTCTTATCTCTCTGTTTGTTTTATATATGCAAGTCTTTGTCAAGTTCATTGCGTTAATTTTGTATGACGTTTGTATTGGAGAATATGCCACTAAATGAAACAGTGCGGGGCTTTTTGTTCCTTTGTGTCCTATTCTGTCGAGCTGAACAAGACAGCCAATCTAGAACTTATTTCATTGTTTGCGT
>NW_020869102.1:323625-326125 GCF_003789085.1 Penaeus vannamei | reverse complement strand
AAAGATAGCACCAGATCCTTTTTGCTGTAGTTAGTATATTCTATAGTGTTTCTGTATATTAAAATGGTAAATGATGTCCTGAGGACTGTTACCTATGCAAACGTACAGTATATATTTTTTTATTAGTTAGAAGTTTATTTTTATTAGATAATTTTCACATGTATTGTCTCTAATCTTTGAACAATTTGGCCTTTTTTTAAACTAAAATATCTCCCTTACACTGTTTTCTTGGTTATTTTTGTGCCTTTGTTTTGCAACTTTTGTGTAGAATTTTTTTTATGTTATTTTTTGTTTATGTTGTGTTACTGACTTTGGCTTTCCTTGGTGGTGGTTGTTGGTTGTGTTGGTGACGGGTCCTAACCAGCAGCTCCCTCTGACCATACCTGCGACAGTGACTTCCCATCACTCATCTCTACAACTCCGCCATGCCCCCCATGCCAAGAATGGTCCACTCCCAACTGGTCGAGCATCACCAAAAAATGGTCCATTACAGACCTTTAGATCACCCACAAACAATGGCCCTGTACCTTCACCCAAGGTTTCCCCGAGCAACTCCATATCTTCGTCACGGTCATCAATCAACATAGCTCCAGGTCCAGGGTCATTACAGCGTTGCCACAGCTCCCTCTTGGGGCGTAGGAGCACCAGGAGTTCTTTACCTGGGATTGGGAGTGGAACAAGGGGGGCCATACAGGGTTTGGGGAGTGGTTCAAGGGGATCTTTGCCTAGTGGCAGTGGGTCTAGGGGAATGGTGCTCGGAGTTGGGAGCGGACCTTCGGGGGTGCAACAGCGGTGGTCGGGCGGGGCGTCAAACTCACGCTCCTCTGGCATGGGGTCGTTGCAGAAGAAAGAAGGAGGGACAGGAGGAGGAGGTTCAGAGGCACTCTCACTGCCCCACTCACTCTCCAAGAGAGTCATCAGCTCCACCACCCAGACTTCCCCAGTGCCCTCACCAAGACCTTCCCGAAGATCATCAGCCCATAATGCCAGCTCAGCAGGTGGGGGAGGAAGCACTGGTGGAAGTGGTGGCAGTAGTGGACACCACCATCACCACCACCATCACAGACACACTGGCTCATGTTCACACCATCACCATCACATTGATGCCAATGGAGAAGCAGGAGGTGCAAGGAGAGTGCGGCGAAGCTCTCAGTCATCGCAGGGATCATCACTCTCTTACAGTCGCCCGTATAGACAAGTAGGATTTATTAATCTCTTATCAGTTAAAAATATCTGTTTCATCTGTCTGATGAAACTGCTTTACCAGTATAATAGTTTTACCTTTTCTTACAATTTACTTTTGAGATATTTTCATAGATATAGTATAAGATTTATGTAGAACATAAGAAATTACACATTGATAGATAACACTTGCAATGAGATAAATTTGTACAGTCCAACAGGATTAATTTTAATTGATTTAAGATTTATGTATAGTTCATTTTCTTTCAGGAATCTGGCAGGTCTAGTGACAGTTCCATGTCCCAAAGCCGCACCTCCTTAGAAGGATCTGGTTATAGATTGCTTGAGTCTCCTCGTGGTAGCTCTGGCCTTCGGGACTCGAGGAGAGGTGGTTCAGCTGCTGGACGTGTGGGAGAGGGCCAAAAAGAAGGTGATCCAGTGTCTCCTCGTTCCCCAGACTCTGTGTCTTCCCATTCCTCCCCGACACACCCACAGCAGGCAGGCCCCGCTACACCTTCTTCACACCGCCGAGCTCACACTGATTCCCGAGAACCGACAGCTGCCAGGTATAAGGGTGTTCCCCATCATGATTTTTCACATCTTCAGTTTTCCAAACAACGCAGTTTTGATGTTTCCAACTATCCAAAGCCTGAACACAGTATGGACCGGCCAAGAGAAATGGCTTTGTCTCGTAGCTACAGTTTCATGTCAAGGCCGCGATATCATGATGAAGATGGGATGCATGAAAGATACTTGATTGGGGCCATGCGATCTGTTGAGTCGACACCACAGCCACGACGTCGCCAAAAGGGCCTGGATGTTGTGCCTGGTAGTCCTGATTCTTTAGGATCTCATGGTTACCTTAACTACCGCCAAAGATCTGATAGTTCAGGCTTGGAAAGCCTTGCAACACCAATGATGCACAGAAAACAAAGGTCCCTTGAGTCAGGAAAATCGCGTTTTAAAATGGATCTACGTTCAAGTACGAGTGCCCATACCAGACTCGCCACATCAGATTCTAGTCCAAGTCCCCCTAGTCCTAAGCATGAGTTCTCACCCTTCAACTTTGACTCACCTCGTGGTCAAGACAGTGGAGCCTCCACTTTGACGGACAAGGACACCAGATCCAATTATGGTCGTGGATCTGCTGACAGCTCTCCACACTCTCAAGTGGATTCTGGACTTGTATCAGGAACAACTGGGAGCAGGGGCTCTGTTGATAGCAATTCACGAAGGACAGACTCACGACAAACCACTTTGGACAAGGAGACTTCAAAGTGTTCTGCAGCTGAGAGCTCAAGTAAACCTTCCTCAAAGA
>NW_020869102.1:316089-321025 GCF_003789085.1 Penaeus vannamei | reverse complement strand
ACATATTAATATATATACATATATATATTACCATATATATAGATTATATATATATATATATAATATATAATATATATATAATTTTATTTATACATATACATACACACACTTATATATCTTTATATATATATATATACATATATATATATATATATATATTAATATATGCATACATATATATATATATATATATATATATATATATATATATATATATATATATATATATATATATACGCCCACACACACGCTAACACATACACCGTCGAGAAGATGTCGTTTTTATATGAAGAACAATTTGGCTTTCTTTTCTTACACATTCGTAATCTTTTCACATTCATTCTAGAATGGTAAAACCCACATACTGAGGATAATTCATTTGAACTGAACTTTGTTTCATTATAGTAACCACCCTATTAGGGGCTAGTGGAATAAACCTCTTGAAATACGGGCTTCTTACTTTGCGCAAAAATGACTCGGCTTTCGTGCTCATAATCGAACCTTTAACCCTTTTTTGAGGGTTAAATAAACGACCAAATACGCTGCTGGAGAGAGTCTTAAGCACAACTGTAGCGCTTTATCTGTTTCCTCTCTCCGAGCTCTGATGTTGGTGTTAATAAAGGGAGCTAAGTACTCACTCTGCGAGAACTGATACACATCGTGAACTTTTGACACGTAATCCGAGCTTCATTAATAGCTGAAGCAGTCTAACACTAATAAAACAGTGGCTCTGAGCCATGTGAGACGCAGCTAATTTGCTGTTCCTATATTTTCTCTGCGAGGCAAGGAAAGATCTATTATACGGCGAGAGATGTTCTTTGCCGATTTTCATATGGTGAATAATCAGGGGCAGGTTGTCCATCATTCTAGCTACTTCATCTTTAACCTTTTCAATGTCTACAACCACCCAGTGGCCAACTTCACCATTCTGATCGTGATTTTGCAGACCTATTTGAATAAAGCGGTCCCTCTCGAGGATCTGAGATACGACCTAGCTTAGTTTTAGTCGTTAATAAGAACGCGTCATATGCATATCCTTGTAGGCTAACATGAACATGTCAAGGGAATATTTCTCTTTGAGAATAAAGCTCCAACGACTAAAAACGTCAGCCAGCAGACCAACATCTAAGCGTAAATATAGCTCCATATAATCTGACAGTGTTTGGCAACTAGCCGCGTCCACACCCGTCTGGCGTGTGCGTATTCTGTGATGGTCTGCCTGGAAAATGAACTGTAAAAACATTCTATAGGCGGAAGGGAGGTTTCCCACAGTTTCTCGATAGAGTTAATGTATTCATAAGGGGAGAACTGCTTACCAGTAAGCAATAGCTCTTGAGCATTAGCGGGCAGATGTTGAATGAGGTGTTTACTGTAGTAAAGAGGTTGACCGCTCTCAATGTGGGATTTAGCCAGAGAGGATAAGCTTGCACTCATAAATGCACAGCTATCGATAAATCTTAACTTGTCTATTTTGACAATAGAATTTCGGTCCCTGCTTTACATGCATGTTGATCCTCACATCCTGCTTCATCTCCTTTAAAACTAGCCCTAGATCGTGCACAGTACGCCCCTATGTAGTTTTGGTGTTTGAGTGTGTGGTCGTGATGTCTGTGTTTGTTCTTTGACTTTGGAAATTTAGATTTACAGAGATGGCACTAGCTCTTTGAAAAGCTATCTCGTTTGCCTCTGACATCGGTAAAGGTTAGTATGGCATTGTTTTATGAATATTACTCCATTCAGCGCTTAAGGATTCCACAAAGTTAGTCGCTGCATCACTACCACTATACACCCGACTGTTAACTATTTCTCCTGAAGTGACGTTGCCACCCCAGGACATTTGACTCCCGGGGTGGATTTTGGATTCTCTGGGGGGTCGCGCACTCGCTCGTGTGATTTTCTACGTTTTTCTGTGTTGGAAATGGTGACAGACAGGTGCGACAATAATGTTTGAGGGCACTTCTCCCTCTTTGCCAAAAAAGGTCCATAAAGCTATTAAAGTTTTTTTTTTTTTTATGAGAGCGCAATGCTCATTGTTTAAGAGCAATGAATGCACCATGTCTCTATCTTTACTGACCTTCCCTTTGCGAACTTGAGATATATTATATTTGTTACTGTTATTACCTACCCCTTTCTGAAGCGCGTGTACAGAGATAGAGCTTGTTTTTATTTTCAAGCTGACTTAGACAACCCCATGCCACAGGGATCTGATCACTATCAAATTTTATGTAACGCGCGCATTTGTCTCGGGTGTAGACACGAGCAGGTCTAAGACATGTTTTTGCAATACCGGACCTAGCTAATCGGTCCCATGCCAAGCACTGAATAACGCAGTCGGTATTAGACCGCGGATTAAAAACATGTCTTGACTCACGAACACCACTTGGATAGGGTACGGACTTCCCTATAGCCTGTGGCATGAGAAGCCGAGCTGTGTAAATGCGATGATCGAGTATATCTTCAATGTCAAACCCGCTTCCCTCTTCAGTTGCAAGTTCATCAACCCTCACTGCTGCCTCCTCAATCCAACGTCTGATTGTGTTTCCACAATCGACATCGCTTGCGATAACATGACTGCCGAGGGTGATATCTCTTTCGACAATACGAACATCATCTGTTTCAAAGTCTACTTTACTTTGCCTTAGCTTAAAGCTAGTACGTGATTTTAGGGTATTCGGTGGATCATTTGACCCGTTACGGATTTCGAGGAGTATGTTGGTAGAATACTCGAAGTTGTTAGTCAGATACTCGTGAGGAGAGGCTTGAACGTTTTCAGGTATATCAAAGATTAAGCTTTGACCTGCGTGACTGAAGTTTTCTTCAATACAGGCAGTGTGAGGAGTTACTGTGAGGCGGTCCTCCTCCTCCTCCTCTTTTTAATCTAGTTCACTTTCACTGTCAGAGAGGTATTTTCTTTTCCTAGGACGCACTGGTTCACTATTACTCACGCGTCTTTTCCTGTTTCGAGATGCTGGGGGTGGGGGTGTTCGACGGTGAGACGGGCCGGCGCGGGGAGAGGGGGGGGGTCCATCCTTGGAGGAGGTAACCTAGCAGACGTGGATTCACTGCCAGCACCCTCTAAAATTGGATAAAACACAAAAAACATCAACCTTACTATATCATGGATGTGAAAAATACATTGAGTCTTGACAGTTTTGTCCCGACACAAACATAATCAACTTACATTTAACAGTACATTAAGATGGGGATATTGCTTACCATAATGACAGATTTTTCTCGATCGTGGAGGGGGTGGCCTAGCAAACGGGGATTCACCGCCTTCACCCCCGGTTTGTATTCTATTGTTTGTGTCCTACGCCCTCTGAAACTGGATAAAAGCAAAACATCACCTTTATGACACATTCTTACTATATCATCGATGTGGTAAAAACAATAATTCTTTGCAGTAGTGCCTCGGGAAAGAAAAACAACAACAACACATTAAGATGGGAATTGCTTACCATAATGACAGATTTCCTGGTGCTGATACATCGACCTTGCAGAAATGTAATGACCACATGTCATACATTGAAGGCATATGTGCGCCTGCTTGTCCGATTTCTTTCTTCTACAAAGGACGCAATAGTCGCGCGCCATGATAATTGTTATTGGCGGTGTTGGCTGACGCGGGTAAGTGTCAGATATGATCGGGTAGGGGATTGTTTGGTGGTTATATAACCCCCAGGTCAGTACCATCCTGGCGCACGCACAAACACACACACACACACACACACACACACACACACACACACACACACACACACACACACACACACACACACACACACACACACACACACACTTACACACACACACACACACACACACACACACACACACACACACACATCAAAGATCTAAAGACTCTCAGTCGATTGAATAAATAAATAAATGGTGAATGTTATACACACAAGAAAATAGTGTAATCGCTCTCATAATTTCACTGTCAGCCGATTAATTAAATAAATAAATGGTGAATGTTATGCGCGCAACAAAGAGGTGTAATCGCTCTCGTAATTCCAATAAAGTTAAATATTTGTTGTAATTGCACTAGTGTATAAGGAAAATAATAAACACACAATAGGCGTATCCACTACCACGAATCCAATAAAGTTTAGCATTTGTCGTAATTACACATGATTAATGAAAATAATAATAATAAACAAAGACCTAAGGAGTCTGTGTTTGTCGTAACTGAACTGATTCTTAATGAATATATTACACACAAATATACAAACAATGGCTAAAGCGGGTCTGCTTCAGATGACGCGGAGGAAATAATCTGATTATTGAAAATAGCTAACACATATGACTAATGAAAATACACAAAAAATATAAATAAATAACCAGAGAGAGAGAGAGAGAGACAAAGAGAGAATATTAGCCGGGAATGACAGGATTTTTTTTCGGTATCGTGCTACTTTCAGCTACTTTCATACGTACTGGCAAAGACGAGCGCGGTCACATACCCATATCAGGTCATGCAGCGCGTGGACGGGAGGCAGTCGCCGAGATAAGACCGTGCGGGTACTTTGTAGTGATCGGCTACACTATACAGCTACAGATCACTCCATGAGGCAATAAAACAACACAAAAATCTTTTCTCATCTTCAAGTACTCCCACTGGCAAATGAAAAACCGATGACCTCGAGGTGGCACCACTTATACCTGGTGCGCCCTGCGATATGGCGTTATTTTGCCCTACAATTCACAATGGGGTTTTGGGGTTGCTTTATGAACATCGCCCCTTTGGCCAATGACATGGACTCTGTCGTGTGGCTCCTTCTCCAAAAGCAGAAATCAACCACAGGTCGCTTAAAAAAGGCGTTCATCTCGCGGGGTGCGGAGGATGCTCGCGCACTCGCCACTCTTGCCATTCCGCTGCCCATTTTTTTTTTTTTTTTTTACCAAATAGATTATTTTCCTGTTTTAATTGCAT
>NW_020869102.1:283589-288589 GCF_003789085.1 Penaeus vannamei | reverse complement strand
TTCTAATTTTGAAAGACTTTAGGTGACTCTTGATTAACCCATCTGCCTTAGATTTATGTGGAATCCCTTGTAGCTTTTAGGCAATTTTGCTACCTACTGATGGCTCCACATATACTATGCCTCCAAGGAGTCTATAATGATCGTGCCTGACTTGCCCATTCCTTGAAATAGTGTTTTTCCATCCAACACTATTCATCATGATACTTTAAATTCTTACTGATATTATGATTATTAAATTGTTTCTAAATTATTAATAACATTAAAGGCAATAAAATTATATAAAAGAAGTGTTCCAAAAATCAAGGAAAATATTAAACAGGTGAGATAGGTAGTACTAATAACTGACTCTTGGATGACCAAGTCCTTGTAGAGCCATCTATGTGTAAAGACAATAAATAAACTTACATAACTGTAGGCAGGGCAAGTATTCTTGCCAAATGTCCCAATTGAATTGAACTTGAATTCAAGAGGAATAGCTTGTAGATGAGTATTTATTTTTAGCTTTAGAAATTTAAAAAAGGAAGTATGTTTTCAGATTATAAAGGAAGAGAGCATTATTGTATAATGTGTCTTATAAGAGCACAGGCTTCAATTTTTTATTGATAAATTCAGTCATCCTTAAATAATACCAAGACAGTTCTTGGTATTTATTAGATATGAAGAGGATGGGAGCTGTTAGCTATATGCTTAGCATTTTTCCCACCTTCTGAAAAATTCAGTCCATACTTGGTTGGTTACTTGAATTATTAATATAATCATTGACATGATTATATTAGTGTTTTGACCTAGGCTAACACAAGGTAAATATGTGCAGATATCCACACCGACGACTACCTTGGGTTCAAACAACTCTCTCTGAGGAGGTTCTCAGACTTCAGGGTACGAATACTGAAGGAATTTTCAGAGTTCCTGCAGACTTTGATGAGGTAAGATGAAGGAAGATGTTATAGTGATATTTTTTAAATTTTGTTTTAAAATGTTTGTAATGTATGTAGAATACAGTTTCTTAACCTAATGCTTCTGGATAACATGCAGTTCACATCATGACTGACTTGGCCTTGGCTCTGGGTAATGTGCTATTCCCTTCATGGCCTACTTTGTTGCAGCTAAGAAGGCTAGGTAATTCACGTTATGCTACTATGATTGCATGGATTACATTTCAAGATGTTTTTTATAAGGTACTCTCAAACCCACATGCCACATGCCCATGGGCATTGCATGTGGGAGAACAGGATGTGTAAATCAATGATTGGCTATTGTGTAGCATAAAAAGGGGGATTATTTAGCTCAAATTATTTGTCTGCTATACCTGGAGGCTGTCACACACCAAAAAGTTTTGGTCTCTTGCTTCTACTCTGAACCTTTACTCTAGTTGACATGATCAATCACCTTCTGTCAACAACTCAGATAGTCATATGGCACTCTGCTAATGTGCTAATGTGACTCTTGAGCAACTCAGATAGTCATATGGCACTCTGCTAATGTGCTAATGTGACTCTTGAGGAATGCACATAAAAGGGAATTACAGAAGCCATAGGAGCCTTGTATATAACTGTATAAAATTTCATATTTTGTAAGAATAAGATTTGCAAAAATGAAAGAACATCCTGTTTTTATCCCTCAATAAAACCAGTCTCAATATAACAGCTAAACTAAATATCATGTATCTCTGAATATGTAGAAACATTAGTATCATGCTCTGGATACAAGTGATACAGCAAGAAACAATGTTGCTTTGTTGATACTGTGGTGAGTGTGACACACCAGCCGAGTCCAAAATAGGCCCAGGAGGCAAGCCCAGGATGCTGTGCATACTCCTCGGAGCAGAGGCCAAGTGCACCCCAAATTCTCTCAGAAGCATTGGTTTAATGATTTTGTGTCATTATTACTTTCTTAATTATCAAAAATGGAATAGTCAGTAGTAAAAAAAGTTGTTTTACACTTTATCAGCTCACCCAAGATGAATCTGGGCACCTTTCAAGAAACAATTAGAAAATTGAAGATTGGTTTATTGTAATGACAGTGCTATTATTCACAGGAGGTTAAGGGTATGGTTATAATTTTTAATTTTTACTACAGGTTCATCAGCTAAAGCAGGTTGTTGAGCAGTGGGAGGTGGGTGACTGTGTGGATGCACATGTTGCAGCTGCCCTGCTTAAGACTTGGTACAGAGAACTTTATGAGCCTCTCATACCTGATGCCTTATATCAGGCAGCCATTAATGCTCATGATGATCCTACACAGGCTGTTGCTCTTGTTAACAAACTACCTGAAATTAACAGGCTTGTACTGTCATACCTTATAAGGTAAGTTCTTATTATGTTCCAAGTTCAGCTTTTTTAGAAAGGATTTGATATCCCCCCCCCCAAAAAAAAAAATGATTGCAGTTACTTTTGTATGATGACATGATTATATTTGAATAATAATTTCAATGATTATTCCCCCAGGTTTCTGCAGTACTTTGCCCAGCCTGATATTGTAACAGCCACCAAGATGGATGCCAGCAATTTAGCTATGGTAATGGCACCCAACTGCCTCCGGTGCACAAGTGATGATCCTCGAGTCATCTATGAAAATACTCGCAAGGAGATGGCCTTTATTCGAACTCTGATCCAGCATTTGGACACCACTTTTATGGAGGGTGTTGTCTGAGACTTGCATCAGATCTATGTACAGTTTGTGTGTGAAGAGTTGCATTGATAAGGATTTTCCATGAGCGAATGTAGAGAAAGTTGTAAAGCCTAACCACTATTATATTCATACATGTGCAAAAAGTAAAAGAGCTAAAACATCTAAAGGACAGTAAGATGATGTATATTGTTTAAGAAGTGACATGTGTTCAAGTCCTGAATTCAGCTTTGGTGTTGAAGACATTTTTTTTTTTTATGTTGGCCTATTTATTTACTCAGATGACAGAGCCTTTCATGACATGTATGCATTTATGAGGAGTCCTGTAGCTACACTTCCAAGATAACTGAGAAAGCTTTTTTGCTGTTGTACTCTGTGTTCAGAAGAAAAACAGAAGCCTATATTTTGTAAGGCATATTCCAAGTGAAGAAATGCTCTTGGGTTTAATGAAGATCAGGAGTATGTGCTTTGATGAGCATGTTATAAATGCCACATCATTCTGGTGCTCATCTCTGTCTGACCTTGAGGCACAGGTCACAGGGAACTTTCAATGCTTTTCAGAACTGAGATCAAATTCCTTGAATTTGAGAACTTGTGGGTCACCAGTAAGACAATCTGCATGAAGTCCATCAAGCAGCAGTTATGTTCACAGATATTGCCCAAAGACTTGATGAATTTCAGTATAGTTTGTGGATTATTTCCAAGTGATCTAAAGAGTTTAAGTGTCTTTGGTCTCATAATCTGAGATGTGACTGTGATTGTTGTCCAGTAACTTCTGTTGTGTTCACTGGATCCTTCAAGGGGTTTATGCTTCCACATAGCACAAAAAACTCTTCATTTTAATGGTAGGTTGATTGCTGTCATGCTGAAAAGAAGAGGCAAGTGTTTTTTTTTCTCTCTCTTTCTAGTCTCATTACTGCTTCTACTAGCTTCACATATTTGGTGATATAGTGCCTGGAAAAAAAATACTTTATTAATACAACCTCCAGAAAATATATAAGTTTTGGTTTTGAAATGACACTGGCCTTTTCATTCAAATACAGAACTGTCTACCAAACATTCCAAATTTACTGATGAGTCCTTTGTAAAGAGCCAAGTCACCCTCATTTTAGGTTCTTCAGGGACTTCATATGGAGATAATAGACCTTGTTCCTGATAGTTTTAATATTAGAATGCTTCCAATCTAGCACTGTCACGGAAGTTAATTGGAATTCTGATATTCAGAACTTTAAAACCAGTATGCTTTAAAGGTAGATAGCATTGAAATGTCTAAACCAGTGGGGATATTTGGATAGGATATCTGTTTTTGGGTAGGATATCTGTTCTGTACATACCAAAGTTTGTCCGTGGCAGTGAAGGAGATCTGTGAAGAAGTTGCCTTGACCAAATGGCTAGTGTTTAAACTCTCTGGAACATGGTCTGAATCAAAAAGCTGTTAAGAAATCAAGGTAAGCTGTATCCTTTTATGTCCAGCAGGAAAATGGACATGCCTATTATCTAGTCTTCAACTTGTATAGATTTTTTTCTCAAACTCTCTTGTGCCAATTTGAACAAATGAAAAACAGATCAAAGCTACTTTGTTTGCATTTGTTACAGGCACACATGCTTTTGTTAATAACTTGATATAGTTAAGATGTTATTTTTTATACCATGTTGACAACAATTTGTTACAATCTCGTGTAACATTCTTTGCTACAATTTGTGACGGAAATTTTACTTGCAGTTTAATTAGAGCGAGAGACGTGTAGGTGTGTATAATTATGAATGACTTTGGTTGGTAGTTGGCAGATGGGGTGCATTTATTACTGATATTTCTTTTATTATTGTTATTCCAAAAACATTTTTTATTTGTAGAAATGTTAGTATATCAATCATTTACTTGACAAGACTGCTGAAATCACTGCTGATAGGCCAGCAGTATTCCTTTTGAGACTAGTTTTTCCCTCAGTAACCTAAGGGACTAAGTTCTGTTTTCTGTGGTGATCAGTAAGTGGAGTAACTAGCTTGTAAGACAGGGCTATTCAATTACTATTGGAGGAGGGCCAGAATATAAAACTCAAATTGATTCCCTTTTATTTATTTTTTTTCTACTATATTTTTAAAATGAAGTAAAAGATAAGCTATACTTTGCCTTTTGCATTTTTCAATACCTACATGAGAAATAATAAAAATAAAATAAATTTTGCTTTAGAAACTAGTAAATTTGTTTTGATGTTTCTGATTCTGTCTAAAGAGTTAGATTTAATGAAAATCAATTTAGGATTTGGCCCATGGGTCACCAGTTGAATAGCCATGTTGTAAGATATGTATGACTGAACTTGTTTATGATGTAAGAGGATAGGAATTGTATCTTGAGGTATTGATTGCCTAAC
>NW_020869102.1:276089-278589 GCF_003789085.1 Penaeus vannamei | reverse complement strand
ATATTATATATGTATATATAAATAATATATATTTATATATTATATAATAATACTATATAATATATATATATATATATATATATATGATGTATATATAAAAGTTATTATATATATATATATATATATATATATTTATATATATATATATATAGCATATATATATATCATATATATACTATATAATAGTATATACTTATATATATATTATAAATATATATACATATTATACATACATTTATATAATCATATATATATATACTTATATAATATATATATATATATACTACTATATATATATATATAGTATATTATGTATGTATGTATGTATATATATTTCTGCATATGTCCGTAAGGTTGTGTGTGTGGGTGCATATATTCATAGCACACACACGCACACATACACCACAACAGCACACACACACACACACACACACACCACACACACACACACACACACCACACACACACACATATATCTATATAATATAAATATATATATATATATATATATGCATAATATTATATAATATATATAATAGTATATACTATATATATATATATATATATATATAACATATATATATATATATATATATATATAATATTATATATATAATATATATTATAATATATATGTATGTATTGTTATACATATTTTCGCGATAGTGTCCCGTACAGCGTTGTATTATGTAGTGCGTGTTTGTGCTATTTGTAAAGGCCTGCCTATCTATTTACTTTTCGTATGCTTCTAATCTATTAATCTAATCTATCTAATCGATCTAGCTATTCTACCTATCTCTATTGATTTCTTTCTTTTTTCTAACGTTTTTGCGAGAGTTCCGGTGACCAACCCTCCCATTCTCGCAAAACGTTCCACGTCCAGAGAGAACAAGAAACGAAGGCTTCCTGACCATCATCAAAACGACTGGAATAATATCTTTGAGGAAAAAAAAATGGCCTCCGTCCGCTTTGTAAAATTGCTTCTTTTGTATTTTATTTTTGGGTCCTAACCTCTAAACTCCGGGTCTCTCCATTTTTTTTTTTTCAAAAGAGAATACAGGTGACGATATATCTTTCGCTGCTCATAACATAAATTGAAAAATTTTGCTTGACCATGAGCAAATATATATACCACAATTTTTTTTTCATAATGTCATAGTTACCTTTGTTTTAAAACAAGTTGATTTCCAGCCCTTCACAAATATTTGTCTTTAACCTTGTTAAAAATTGTTCTGGAAGGGCGTTTGTAAAAACATTTAAGGTTCCACTGGCTCTACTTTGGTGCTGTGTGTATGTATAATATATTATATTATATATATATATATATAATAAATATTATATAAATATATATTATGAAGAGAGAGAGGAGATGAGAGAGAGAGAGAGAAGAGAAGAGAGAGCAAAAAGCAGAAGGACGAAGAAGAAGAGATAGTGACCAGTGAAGTTGAGTGAAGTGAAGTAAAGTTAAAGTAAAGTAAAAAGTAAAGTGAAGTGAAAGTTGAAGTGAACGTTGAAGCTTGAAGTGAAGTAAGTGAAGTGAAGTGTGAAGTGTGAAGTGAAAAGAGAAAGAGAGAAGAAGAGCAGAGGAGAGAGAGACACACTGAGAGAGACACACACACACACAGAGAGAAGGAGATGAAAGAGGAACGAGAGAAAAGAAGAGAAAGAAGGAAGAGAAAAAGAGAAATGAGAGAGAAGAGACAAAGAGAAAGGAGTAAGAGAAGAGAAAAAGCAAGAGAAACGATGTTACAAGAGACAGAGAAGAGAAAAAAGAGCAAGTAGAAAGCGAAGAGCAAAGGTCTGACCTACAATTATCCGTTATTACTATCGGATCCATATCTCTGAGTACACCATCCGCACGTATCACTATATAGTCTCTGTGATCACACACTCCATGTCCGTTTCGATCGTGTGAGCTGTCGTATATACATCTCTATGACCACACCAACTTGGCGTGAGGAGAGAGAGAGAGGAGAGAGGACCGACGATGATGACGAGAGAGATGACGAGAGAGAGAGAGGAGAGAGAAGAGAGGAGAAGAGAGAAGTAAGAAAGAGAGACGAGAGAGGAGATGAGAGAGAGAGAAGAGAGAGAGAGAGAGGAGAGAGAGAGTGAGAGAGAGACGAAAGGAGCTAACTCACACTCGTACGGTTGCGCATGTACGGCTGTCCTCTCGCCTCTGTCGCGCTCATCCAAGATGCTCTAACAAAGTCACTGTATGCATATATCATAGAAATACTGAACGATCAGATGTATGTAGAGAGACGAGAGAAGAGAGAGAGAGAGAGAGAGAGAGAAGAAGAGAAGAGAAGAGAAGAGTGAGAGAGAGAGAGAAGAGGAGGACGAGAGAGAAAGAGAGAGACGAGAGAGAGAGAGAGAGAGAGGACGAGAGAAGAAGAGAGAGAGACAGAGAGAGAGAGAGAGAGAAGGAAAAGAGAAAAGAAGAGAAGAGAAGAGAGAGAGAGAGACAGAGAGAGAAGAGAGAGAGAAAAAGCAAGCA
>NW_020869102.1:261089-263589 GCF_003789085.1 Penaeus vannamei | reverse complement strand
TGTGTGTGTGTGTGTGTGCGCGCATGTGTGTGTGTGGTGAGCGCATGTGTGTGTGTGTGCGCGCATGTGTGTGTGTGTGTGCGCGCATGTGTGTATACATATACATCTATCAATTTATTTATCTATCTATATATATGTATACATATGTATCTTTATATACATCTATCTATTTATCTATCTATCTATCTATCTCTATATATATGCACACACACACATTAATATATGAATGTTTATCTATGTACATACATACCTATGTATATCTATATTTATAGATATACAAATGTATGTGTGTAAACAGAAATGCACACATACGTGTGTTTATGCATATCCTTCCCCTGTCCTTCCCTTCCCCTTCCTCCTCTCCTTCCCCCCTCCCCCTCCCCCTCCGGGAACATTCCCAGGGAAGGAAGAGCCTTATGGGACGCGGCCGCCGCGCCATCGCCAGAAGGTCGCCAAGCGCAACGTGATCTAATGTCTCCTGTTCGCTTTCTTCCTTCTTCCTCCTTCCTTCTCTTACTTCCTTTTACTGTCTTTTATTTATCTTTTTTTGTATTATTTTTTATTCTGACGTTTTGAACTTTTTTTCCTCTTGGTTTGGTCTTTGTGTTTCCTGAACAGAATGGCTTTCATGCTTCCTTCTCGCGCCAGAGGCAGACAGCGCGAACACTTTACACAAACGCAGGCCATACATGCATAAACAATCTTCATTCGGATTTCCTTACCAAAGCCAGTGCCAGGGCGTACGAGAGTTCCTGAGACAAAGGCCGAGCCATTGCACAAGGGTGACACCTAAACCCTTGTTATGTAAGAGGCGGCCGCCCTCGCGGCGCCCCGCGGTCGCCATACCTATAACTGTCTCGTATTTTCACCACATCACGCTGCGCATCGGAGACGGAGCGGCCCGCGCGTAATTATTTACGGCGCTGTTTTTGGTGGGCGGGCCTGAGGGAGAGAGGGGGCGGGCAAGGGATTAATATAGGAGAAGGTTGAGTGGGGCGGGGGAGGGGGTGGAGGAGGTGGAGTAGGCAGGGAGAAGTGGGGTGAGAGCAAACTTTTTGGCGTCGTTACTCCCTGGCTGTATGCTGGCAGATCGTCATTACCTCCATCCTGACACTCTTCAGTTATGTGACATTAAAGGAAAAAGACAATCGGGATGCTTAATTTGTAATGCATTTCCATGTACTACAATCATGAATTTGTGACAAAAGGGTGTGATAGTCCTTGTTAGAGAAAGGAATATTCTTTCGCCAGCATGACCTAACAAGTAGTCGACCCTTGATCGTGGTGATTAAAAATATCCCTAGAGTTTTGTCCTTTTTCATGGAAGTGATTCGAACTTTACTGCTGTGGCATCGACCTCGAGCAGTTCTTGATCAACTTTAGATTTTTTAAATCAGTATCAATTTATTATTATTTATTCATCCATTCATTTAAAGCGTTTTAAGCAGGTGAGCGCTTGGCAAGAATTCTTGCTGTATTTCCCTGCTTAAAACGCTTTTAGTTGTTTGGTGAGTTATCCATTGATTAACTTATCATTATTATCAATTGATTTACGCCAAAAACCTATTACTTTACGAAGGTAATTACCCCGAGTTTCAGAACCGCTGGGGTAGAACGTGTGCCTCGTGGTTGTGCGATTATATGAGGGATTATTAGATAAAGGTGGCTCTATCTTTTGGGCATTTGGGTTGAGTTTAATTAATTTCCTTACGGTTTGTGTGCTGTAATCCTTTTTGAATTAACGACTAGAAAACTACCTCCATGACAAGACCCAAGAAAAACGTCTCAACTCGAAAAAATATCGGAAAAATATAAAGAAGACAATGTGAGGAAAATGCATCATCTTAATTAACAGCCTAATCTTTCCCTCTCGTTTCATAACAAGAAAAGACTAAAGATTCCCGTGATAACATCGTGGGTAAACGACCCTCCTCCAATCGTAGGTCTGGGACCAGTCTAGAACGACACAGTCACACACACACACACACACACACACACACACACACACACACACACACACACACACACACACACACACAAGACACACACACACAGCACACACACACACTACACTCCACTGTCCCTTTGTCTGGTCTCCCGGTCGTCTCAAAGTAAGGTGGGAGACAGACAGAGGACTCTACGTAACAGATGGAGGACCTTCGTTACACGTTAAGAGATGTCTCTCAGTGAACTGGGCTTGGTCCGTGTTTATGGAGCTTTTTTTCCTGGCTTTATGGACGCCGTGTATTGTGTGCAGCGTGGAACTTGGCATCAGACGTGTCCTTGCCCTTTTTAGTTGTTTTTGTTTTTTTTATCTTCTGTTTTCTCTTTTTTATATTCGTTTTTGTAAATATTCTATACCTCGTCGTCTTGTACTTCCTTGAGGTTTCTTGCTCTTGTTTTATTTTTCCATTTTCTTTTTGCTTTGAGAACGGTTGTGATTCTTTATTCTAAAGAAAGTAAAACAAACAAAATATTGTCAAAGTTTCACATGACTTCT
>NW_020869102.1:256089-258589 GCF_003789085.1 Penaeus vannamei | reverse complement strand
GCATAATCCTTGGTTTTCAAAGACGAGGTTGTACTCGAATGAAAAGAATTTACATGAGGATTCAGGTATTCAGATGCACAGAGGCCAGTCCCTGTAGGTCACCTGCTTGGTGGGAAGAAAAAAGAGAGAAGCGAAAAAAAGTAAGATGCTTATACATTGTGATTCGCCTCACGCACCAAATGGTCAGCTCGTCCGATTCTCTGACTGGCTCACGACTTAGTAAAGGCGACAAATAATATGCTACAGTGTGGTCTGTATTCGATCAGACTTAGAAGCGAAAAAATGGATTTTAATGAATTTTGATCAAACCATTCACAAATTCAGACAGGCAGTTTATAAGAACATAAACAAATCAAAAGAAAACAACCTTTTGCAACGCCGAGCGCGATGGGTTTCGAATCGTTGTTGACACTATGCACCTTCGCCATGCTGCGCCGGTCACTCTGTTTGGACACGGCCGGCGCGGGTCAGGAATGGAGGTTGTTTACGTTTCAGCTGCAGAAAAAAGTTTATGACTGGGTGTATCACGATTTAGATAGAGCCCAGTGTCTAGAATATGGGGAGAGAACGGAAAGAGAGAGAAGGGGGAGGAGGGAGAGGAAGAGACAGAGAAAGAGAGATTGAGTGAGAGTGAGCAAGAGAGAGAGTTTTCAGAATCATAATATTGTATTTGTTACATTGGTTATTCTTATTTATATAAAAAAATACAATGCATATAAATATAAGATAAAAATGAAATAAATGGCAGTACATATATGGTTTGCCTATCATACTCCGAAACCTGATATCATTGGTGATTTAAGAGATGTTCTTTTATTTTACTATTTATTTATTTATTTATTATTTTTATTTTAATGTAATCGAGTTCCAAATATTTCTGATATTATAGTTACTTCATGATCATGGGTTCACCTGTTAGTGTCTCCCTATGTCTGTACGTGATCTTTTGGCATAAAGAGAGTTAACCTGTCTTATTTGGACACAGATTATGTTACCTACAGTTGGAAAGGTCAATAGCCACTTTGGATATAAACCTTGTCTTATTCTATGAATTAATTTGCGTGTCATAGTTGCATCAAGTTTCATAGTTGCATTTGCATTGCACTTTTAGCCAACTTAGTTTGTTTACCTGCGGGGTAATGTGGTCATATATATTTACGTAGCCAAGTGCTGTTCTCGGAGCAATGTTTTGTATTTTTTAAATTTTCTGAATTTGACCTCTGTATATTGTGTCCCGTATGTTTGATCAATAATTAATTATACTGAGAACTAATGATTGTATAATGGACATCCTAATTAAAACAGGGATTCTATTTTTTATATGTCTTCGATGAATTAGTGTACCGATTAATTTTCTGAGGATGTTGTCGACATGGTTCTCAAAAGTCATAAATATGTCAATGTGTACGCATAGTTTTTTTTCAAGGTAAGTGCTTGGTCTTATGTATCTGTCTTCAAATTTTATGGTAGCGTTTACAAGAATTTTGGCGATGTTTTGGCAACGGCCTTTGAATATACTTTGTGTTTTATCTGGATTTTTCTTGAGGCCATTTTTATCAATCTATCCTTTTACTTATGCCAGTGTCTATTGGGTTTTTTATTATTATATCTTTTTCTACAAAATCACTATGGAGAAATTGTGAATAACCAGCGAATTGAACAAGAAGGCAATTTTGGGCTGTAGATGACAGATCATTTGGGAATATTGTGAACAAGATAGGGTCTAATACAGATCCTTGTGGAGATACTATCTGTTTTGTTGATATATTCCCGCGAATTTAGGTTAGATTAGGTTCTGTTACGTAGATAACTACAAAACCACGTATCGTTTTTTGTGATTTATTAGTAAGGATTTCATGTCAACGCTATTAAGAGCCTTGGATAAATCGCACTATGTAAGCAAATTTATTTGGTTGCTGTCTCTATTTTCTTATTTTTTATTTTTCTTTTCTTTCTTTTTCTTCAGCTTATTCCCATTTCTATATGGGGTCGCTGTTCCTCGCTAGCCTCTTCCATCTTGGTATGTCCATTGCATCTTCCCTTAAGAGTCCCTTGTCTTCCAGATCTTCTTTCAACCTGTCCCTCCAACTTAACTTGGGTCTACCTCTTCTTCTACGTCCATCCACATGCATTTCCATATTCTCTTAAATTTTATTTGTGATCTGTAATAATGCTGTTTCTGTAGACAGCTTTCTTCTGAAACCATGTTGTGCTTTCGGTAGTAGGTCATGTCTCTAGAAATGTTGTTTACGTTTTATGTTGTTCATACACACATGTATATGTATATGGTTAGGTACGTTTTTTTTCGAGAACTTTAGACCGTAAAGGGAGTATGGTAATAGGGCGATGTTTATTAACTTTGTGTATCCGGACTTGAAAGCTGCGATGTTCCCAAAGCAATAGGAAGTCACCGCTGACTAGAGATGTGTTAACGAAAACATTTATATAATACGCCATTTCTATTCTCTAAAAAAAAGCGAAAATCAATGTCATCCGCTCC
>NW_020869102.1:243589-246089 GCF_003789085.1 Penaeus vannamei | reverse complement strand
CAAGGGCGTGAATAAAGGATAAGGAGGGGGGCGTGGCAGATGGGGGAAGGAGGGAGAGAAGGAAGAAGAGGAAGATGGAGGAGAAGTAGGAGAAAGAGGAGGTTGAAGAATGAAAGGAAATGAGTGATGGAAGGGTGGAAATCATTATTGCTATTGTTATTAATATTGTTATTATTTCTCGTCATCAACGGTGTCCTTATTACAGACACAGTCATATGATCACTGCAATCATTATCACATTTACAACCTCAATGATAATGATTACTACATGATCACTGCAATCATTATCACAGTTACAACCTTATGAATGATTACTACATGATCACTGCAATCATTATCACATTTACAAACTCAATGATAATGATAACAACATGATCACTGCAATCATTATCACAGTTACAACCTCAATGATAATGATTACTAAATGATCACTGCAATCATTATCACAGTTACAACCTCAATGATAATGATTACTACATGATCACTGCAATCATTATCACAGTTACAACCTCAATGATAATGATAACTACATGATCACTGCAATCATTGTAACAGTTACAACCTCAATGATAATGATTACTATATGATCACTGCAATCATTTATCACAGTTACAAACCTCCTACATGAACTGCATCATTATAATTACAACCTCAATGATAATGATACTACATATCACTGCAATCATTATCACAATTACAACCTCAATGATAATGATACTACATGAATCACTGCAATCATTATCACAGTTACAACCATGCATGATCAAATCATTATAACAGTTACAACTCAATGATATGATTACTACATGATCACTGCAATCATTATCACAGTTACAACCTCAGTGATAATGATTACTACATGATCACAGCAATCATTATAACAGTTACAACCTCAATGATAATGATTACTACATGATCACTGCAATCATTATAACAGTTACAACCTCAATGATAATGATTAGCACTCCGAGCCAAGGCCGCGAGCGTGAAAGATGACGGCAGGCGATATAAGAGTCTGCGGGAACTTCCAGATTTTAAGATTTAGTTTCAATTCCATTTGTTACAATGGATATTCTTTGCTGTAACATACTGTATTTATTTTGCCTTTTAAATCTCCCTGTGTGCAAGGAATGGCCGGGTTGCCGTTCAAAGGTAGCGCGCAGGATCGAACGTAGGTCAGCAAGATTGCAAGACGTTCAGCACGTTCACTACTGCAGGACCACCCTCCTCGTATGTCACATAATATTCGCTGATGTGTATGTGCTATCCTTCAAATTACCACCTTTTGGCCTGTAATCTAGGGAATTGTAGAAGGTTAAGCTCGCCATTAATATAGAGCTTAAATTAAATTAAATTAAATTAAATTAAAATTAACTTGTTTCAGGAATATGATAGATGATACTTATATGATTTTTCGCATTCGGTGTCGGCAGACCACAAAGGTCGTAGAAACTTTTCTATAGAATGGGAGGAAGGGAGAGAGATCGAAAGGTTAAAAAATGTAGTAGATAGATTGGTAGATGTGTAGATATATTAGACAGATATGTAGATAGTTAAACTCAATGAGTCGATAGATAGTTAGTCATATAGATAGACAGATGGACAAACAGACAGACAGGCAGTGACAGACAGACAAACATAGATGTATAGATAGAAATTAGATAGATAGGTAGATAAAAATAGATTGACAGATAGACAGATACATAGGCAGAGATAAATAAACAGAAAAAATAGATAGACAGGCAGATAGATAAATAGACAGAAAAATAAATAAATTGACAGATAAATAGCCACACAGATAGATAGGAATAATAGATAGACACAGATATATAGACAGACGGACAGATAGACAGACACACAGATAGACAGACAGGCAGATAGACAGACAGGCAGATAGATAGATAGATTAGATAGACAGATATAAAAACAAACAGAAAGACAGATAGATAGCCAGACAGATAGATAGGTAGATAAAGAGAGGATGATTAGATAATCAGACTACGCGAGAGAAAGCTTAGAAAAGTAACAAGTGCTATGAGCGTTTATGGGGGGCGATTTCCCCTTTTATGAGGCAAATGGAGGAGGGAGGTGAGGAGGTGGAGGAGGTGGAGGAAGGAGGCGATTTCCGCGTTTATGAGGCAAACTGGGGAGGAGGTTGGAGGAGGAGGGGAATGAGGAGGCGATTTCCCCGTTTATGAGGCAAATGGAGGATGGAGAGGAGGGTGGAGGGGAGGTGGGGGAAGAGGAGGCGATTTCCCGTTTATTGGATGAGGGCAATGAGAGGCAGGTGGAGGAGGTGGAGGAGGAGGAAAAGGAGGTGGTGGAGAGAGGAGAGGAAGGTAAGAGGCGGGAGGAGGAGGTGGAGGAGGTGGGGGAAGAGGAGGCGATTTCCCCGTTTATGAGGCAAATGGAGGAGGAGGATGTGGAGGCATAGGAGGAAGAGGAGGCGATTTCCCCGTTAATGAGGCAAATGAGAGAAGGTGGAGGAGGTGGAGGAAGA
>NW_020869102.1:221089-223589 GCF_003789085.1 Penaeus vannamei | reverse complement strand
GAGGGCTGTTGACGAGAGTGCTTGTCGAGAGAGTCGCTTTTTTAAGGGCATATAAATGAGTCATAGACCTTAATCGTTTCTTTCTGATATGGCTGGCAGGTAATCATTGCATAATTCTTTTTAAAAAGGGGATAAAACTAGACATTGCTTGCCTTCTTATCGCTTTCCCTTATGCCGTGGGATTACAGCTGGTTGTTTTCACCAGTTATCGGGGAGATAAAGTTCAGATATTGTATCAGTAATGGTCCAAAGCTTATATTTGAAGGCACTGGTCAAAGGTCGATCCAATATAACAGTAACACGGAGTAAAGGTGATATGATAATGGTAATGATGATAGTAATGATTTTTATGATGATGGTATGAGGATAATGATTTCATGATGATAGTGATGATTATTATGATGATAGTAATGATTATTATGTAGTAATGAATATTATGATAGTAATGATTATTATGGTGATAATGATAACTGGTACTGATAATGTTAATGACATGATAATAAGATGATGATGTTGGTGACAGTGATAAAGATGATGATAATGACTGATAATGATAATGACGACAATTACTATAATAAAGACGATGATGCCAATTACTATGATCAATATTATCAATAATGATGGCGATGACGATGCTAATCTTCACATACAACACGGTAGCAATAACAACCTCAACATGAACAACATCGATAGCAACAACATCGCATACCACAGCAACCATCCGTGTAATGGCACCCCTTTCTTGACAGGAAATATGTCATTTAGAGGCGATAATTAGAGCACAAATTATCCTCGCAACAAGACATGGCAACTCACGGGCTGTCCCTCCGCCGGCGCCTAACCTAAGTTCAGAATATCATTTCGTGGAGAAGAGGAGGAGGAGGAGGAGAAGGAGAAGAGAGGAGGAGATTAGAGGGAGAAGAAGAAGAGGAGGAGGAGAAGAAGAGGAGGAGGAGAAGAAGAGGAGGAGGAAGAAGAAGAGGAGGAGGGGAGGAGGAGGAAGAAGAGAGGAGGAGGAGATTAGAGGAGAAGAAGCAGAGGAGGAGAAGAAGAAGAGAGGAGAGGGAGGATGAGGAAGAAGAAGAAGAGAGGAGGAGGAGAGAGAAGAGAAGAGCAGGAGGAGAAGAAAAAAGAAGAAGAGGAGGAGGAGGGGAGAACATAAAAGAATATATATATATATAATATATATATATATATAATATATATATATATATATATATATATATTCCTATGTTTACACAGCGACTCTGGAACATCGCAGCATCGCCTTGTATTCACGGAAAGCAGAACCACTCGCGAGGTCAATTCGCGAAACGACATAATGGCACTTGGGTCGTTGGCGCCGAACCGCCCTCCCCCCCACCCCCTCGGCTGCAGACACAAAGGGGCGGCTGTGTCAGACGATGCTGTGTGGGGGTGGTGTGTGGGTGTTGGGGGGGTTGTGTGTGGGGTGTGTGGGTGTGTGTGTGTGTGTGTGTGTGCGTGTTTGTTTGTTTGTTATGTGTGCATGGGTGGTTATGTATGTCTATATCTGTATGCAGATCTACGACACACACATATATACAGGTTATGTATGTGCACGCACACCACACACCACACACACACATATATATATATATATATTATATATATATGTGTCGTGTTGTGTGTGTTGTGTGTGTGTGTGTGTATATCCGCACATGTGTATATAAATGAATATATGAATTATGTTATATATATATGTATATATATACACATGTACACACATACACATTATATATATGTGTATGCATACATATACAATATATATATATATATAATATATATTATGTATATATATATAAATGTATATTTATACATACATTATATTCATTTATACATGTATGTATATATACATATATTTATAGACATGTGTATATAAATGCATATATGAAATACACACACATGCACACACACACACCACACACACACACACACACACCACACACACACACATATATATATATTATATATATATATTATATATATATATATATATATATGTATATATATATGTATATATATTTTATATATTATATATACAAATATATATATACATATATATTATATATTATATATGCAATATATATATATTTATATATATACGTATTATATATGTGTCTATGTGTGTGTCCACCGCCTGTGTCTTCGATTTACGTGAGCGAGAAAAGGGCTGAAGGAAAATTCGTGTCCAAGTCCGTCCCTTTATCTTCGCTGACAAGGCCTGTCGGAGGCGACCCGTGGCGCGAGTCTGGTCCTCGTCAGGCGAGTCGACGCGGGACTCGACTGAAAATTTCAAGCTCCTCTCTCGCTTTCTCGCTCTCTTTCCTTCTTTCTCTCTCTTGCTTTCTCACTCTCTTTCTTTCTGTCTTTCTTTCTTTCTTTCTCTCTCTCTCTCTCGCTTTCTTTCTGTCTTTCTTTTTCTCTCTCTCTCTCTTTTTCTCACTCTCTCTTTCTTTCTTTCTCTCTCTCTCTCTCACTC
>NW_020869102.1:206089-216089 GCF_003789085.1 Penaeus vannamei | reverse complement strand
ATGTGTGAAAGTAGATTGGTGATGTGCGCAGCCAGAGGTCCTGGATGGGGGCGGCAGGGACGACTGATCAAGAAGTGTTAAGTATTGATTTCTTGAGATGAGGTGAACCGGTGTGATTGTTACCCAATGCACAAAGACATGTCCATTATTCTTTGTCAGGTGTAAGGGAGATTACGATTAAGTTGATCTCTAAGGCAAAATAGGTTATAGAACATTGTTTACATGGTGGAGGTGCGCGGCCAGATGTGTGTGACATCGCATGTTCACCTCACGGGCTTCTGCTTGGGTCTTCGGGCTTCACCTGGCTTTATTACCATTATTTGTGTGCATTTGGTGTTCAGATTTTATTCAGATTTATGTACGGTTTTTCGTAGTTGTAGCTCGGACTTCGCTGCCGTGGTAAGTGGAAATGTACATTGCTTGCTGAGGATGAAGCAACACTTTGGAAAGCAGATGTGTATTACCAGTTTTTGCTTTTGTTGCGTTTGCTAATGCTAATGTGTTTTTTCTGTATTGATTTATGCTAACTAGCAATATAAAGTGATCAATGGAGTTTCAGCATGGCTCAATTTTGGATTTTGGTTGCTAATGGTAATTTATATATTAGGATTTTACTTTATGATTTTATTTTGTAGATAGGTAATAAGGCTGCGGTAATTTACGGTCCAAAGGCAAGCCATGGCTCTGCACATGTGGTATTGTGCCGTGTATCAACTATAGGTATGGCTTTGTAGGTATACACTTGACACACCCTTTCGGAACTAATGTATTAAGGTTAGAGAACTCCTATTTTAAATTAACCATTGATTAACTTTTTTATATCTTGTTTGTTTAATCAGTTTTGATATAGATTTCCTGTTAAATCCTTTAATTTCCCGGTATTTATGGTGAACAAGCAAGAGTGCCAAAGGAAGCACCACCTTCAGTATTGTGGACTTAGGCTGCCCTGCCAGCATGATCTAGGAGTCTACGTTGAAATTTGGAACGTCATGCAACAAGGAAAGCTAGGAGGTTAACGAGACCCAGGGGATTAGTGCTTGCAAATTACTTCCTTGGGATTGGTGTGAGACGACAGATGGAAAAAACAGGTTTCAGGTGATGGAAACAGTGTAGACGTTTATTAAGGCAAATGAAATTATTTTGTTTTTCTGTAAAAAAATGCGGATAATTATGTAGAATAGGTCTGCATCAAGTGCTATCTTGGCCTCTGTGCTTGTCTGGCAAAGGCTGACAAGCTATCACATTTAATGTAGTACCAGGATATAAGCCTGGACTAGTTCCAGTATATTTGTTGAATATGCATGGAGGTCTGTTGACCATTGCTAAAGGTCTGAGGTCACAGCATCACATGGTGCCAGAATCTGGATGTTTAAATAGCGATTGTCAGCCTACCCTTACTTTGGTTAGAGCTTGATTTATATATATGTATACACAGCATTGTTTGATGTTATTTGTTACCATTACTTTAGCTTGTCTCTCTTATTTCTGCACTGTATACTTGGTTTCTTTAGTAGGGACTAGAGAAGTTGTTTCTTAGACATACAGCTGGGAGATAAAAACAAGTATATCATTACAGATAAATTTTTCAGTCATGTATGAAATTTGCAGCCATAATATAGGATTTACTTGTGGTAATGAATCTAAAGCTCAGCAAACCAATACCTCTTGGTGTAGAATGCTCCTCTGGTAAAGGCAAGTGAATGAAGGATTATCATCACAATCGAGTTTACTTCCCTATATTCACCTCTATAATTTAAAATTTAATGATTTTAGAAATAGTCATGAGAGGTACAGTATCTCTTATTAATCTAAAAGAATAAAGGCTTGAAGGGGAAATGTTCAGAAGAACATGGAGTGACTTTAAGGATGGAACTGCATTGTTACAAGAACAACAAACCTCTGACTTGTACTTTGGCAAGATAGAGCTTAGACTTGTTCCTTATTTGACGAATTCCTAGGGAGGGCCAGAGGGGCTCTCATGCCAGAATATATGGGTGGAGGCTTGCTTGTAGCAGTGCTGGCAACATGAGGGCAGTGGCAGGGAGAGGTCATCTGAAGTTATGCCATTTGCCGTTTGACTTGAAGCCGAGGAGAAACGATGGAAGGTACTGCTTTTCATCATCAGAAATCTTCTTCTTTTTTATGGATATATATTGATATTTTTTTAGAAACAAATAGTTATTAAGCTAAATTAAATGTCTTGAAAGTTTTGTCACAGTTGAAGAGTAATGATACTTTAAAGCAGATAATAGAATGGATTTTTTCCTTTAAAGAGGACGTACTCTACACCTTGAGCATGGTTATGCATAAAATGTTGATTACTAGCTACAAAAAAATCCTTTATTATGTAGAACGTATGATGAAATGTGATGTTTGTTTATCATTTTTATTACTGTTAGTATTAAAAATGTGACATACTTGTGACAAATGTGACGGGCAATTGTGGGTAGTGCAGTGTATGAAGAATTTTTTCTAGTTTATAGCATGAAAGTCGTACAATTTATAGTTTTGTGAAGTTGCGAATCTATACAGTGATGCCCAAAGAACTGCATTGGTGATAGGGCAGACAAGCATTGCATGAATCAATCCCTGTGGCCTTGACACACTTGCACAGGCAACAAATCTCCACCACTTGTATTTTGCTAGGAAAACTGAACTGGTACCTTATTTGACAGTTTGTCATAAAGGCCAATTCTTTATACTTTTTAGTACAATGCACTTGCCAGAAACTTAATCACAAACTCCATATCACAGCTATTTGTTACTCTTTGATATGGATGCACTAAGTAGGGCAAATTGTATATGAAATTCTTTTGAGAACAAAATGTTGGTACGAGAAATAATCTGCAGACACGAATGGTAATGCCACAAATAAAGGAAAAAGATCGTGGAAAGCACTGCTCTCAGCCTAAGTCCGCTCGGTGCTCCGAGTTTCAGCTCTTATCTTGTCATGCATACCCATCAACCCTCCCCTTGGGCACCCAGGCATGGCAACTTAGATTGTTGAATAAGTTTTGTGATGTGCAGTATGGGACAAAGTGAGTGCATCCATATTGTAAAGAATTGCCCAAGTTTCAACAATTTAAGTTTCTGTTGGTGGCAAAAAACAACACACACACACACACACACACACACACACACACACACACACACACACACACACACACACACACACACACACACACACACACACACACACCTTTGCATGGCAAGATAGAGCTGAAACTGGTGTTACTGTGGGTATCTGCATATTATTTCTCATACCATCGACTGCAACTATTTGTCTTCTATAAGAATATCTTCAATTTGCTGAAGCTAAGTATGTTCATACCAGAAAGATGAACCTCAGAAAGGCTTGCAAGCTCTACCTTGCCATGATTTACTTGGTGGTTATTTGTTTGTCTTTACCACAGCTATTGGTCAAGCTGCTACAAGTATCATTTTTGATCTGTTAGTCTCAGATACATGGATTGTTCATTTTACTTTTTTAGAATTTGATTTACATATAGATGGCTCCACAAATGCTTAATCACCAAAAAGTGTGATAGTAGGTCTACTTGATCTCGCCTGATTACTCGATTCATTTTTTGACCTATCAGAGAAGGGTACGCCTATGGCTGTCATGATGGAATGACCTATGACGTAAATACATGCCATGACTTCTAATGGGTGGGCTGGCTGTACACAGCCTAGGCCTAGCTGCTAGGTCTAGACTGTTGTGTAATATTACATCACAAAAAATTCAGGCCTAGTCATCATGGGTTTGAATTAATTACGTGTATACTTGCTTTATCATTACTGTTATTATGATTACTGATAGGTTTTTTAAATGAAAAAGAGAAAATCCAAAAATCAAGGAATGGAGGGAAACAGGCGAGATAAGGTAGACACAGTAATTGACTTCTTGTTGACTAAGCTTTTCTAGAGCCTTCCTTGTTTAAGCAAAAATCATGTACATGTCCTGCTGTCATCATTTAGTTAAGATATTAACTTTTATCCATTTTATATAGTAGTGACCATTTGGTTTCCTATATAGCAGTATTTATTTTTGTATTATTGCATGTTCTCATGCTGGACAGTAACCCTTGATTTGCTTGCTGATTGCTGGAAAGCTGTGGCAATGATAGATGCTTAATATTTTTGTTGTGGCTGACATGTGTAGTCTGTCAGTCATAGCTATTTCTTACTTTTGTTTATCCAAGTATCGTATTGTTCCTACTGCCTCTGCAGTTATTCAGCTTACAGTCTTTACAAGGGTTTGTGAAACACTTGTTGAAAATATTGTGAATGGCTTTGATTTGATCTGCCCATAGTTGATAAATACTGGTTAAGTGTCGGTGGTGCATTTGTGTTGGCAATATTTATTTATTTATATATATTTATATATATAATGTATGACTTATTTTAATTGTGGTTTTGCTTTTGAATGTTATGTATTATTTTATAATTATGATGGCAGTGATTATATCATAACTGTTGATTTATTATTAGTAGTGCTGTTATTATATTAAACATTTCACAGCTATTATTTTTATTACTGTTATTTTAGTCATTAGAGAATAGTTATTACTGCTTGTAGTTCCTTGATAATTGTTATGTTTTTTTGTGTGTGTGTGTTTGTCATTGGATTGTAGTATTACTGACTTTCTTAATTTTTGATATGGTTTTATGATACTTATGTTATTGTTATTGCCGTTGTTACTAATATTGTTTTTTTGTGTGTTAAGTATTTGTATAATGTCAACAATTTTGTTTTGATAAAGATAAATATGACTTCTAGAACTTTTCAGTCTAAAATCTGTTATATTTTTGCATACTACTAGATAGTGTACATAACCTCTGTGTGAAATGTGCTCTTTGCATAAGCAGTGTTTCTAGATCAAAGTTGCCACTTTTACGACAAAGGATGTGACTGCGATAGGAGTGCCTTGATATTTGGATTAAAATGTCTAATTTCATTAATGACCATAAAAAGGTTTAGGATTTGGACAAATGATACCCAGCTACTACGTACTTCACTAACTCCAGTCAGTGCCAAAATCTGCGCTCCAGCATAACATTCTTATATACTGTAATGGAGGTAACTTGATTGCAGGTGTTCAAGAAACCAGGGAGAAAAATGTTTAATGATTTTGCTTTTTGTATGCATGTCCTTGTGGAAAATTGTGATATAGCTTGATAAAATGCATATGTTTGGTGGGTAATATTGAAGTGAATGTTATTTTTATCATCATTTGTGATATGAGAAAGTAAGAGTTCAAGAATTATTGTGTGTGAATGTGTTGTTAGATATTATTATTGGTATCATTAATATTATTGTTCTTATTATTACTGTAAGTGTTGTTATTTTTCATAATTTATTATTATTGTCATTATGATGTATGTAAATATTCTTTAGATGTTTGAATTAGTTTGACACTTTTACGTGTTTTGTGTTATAAATTTTTAAATGTAAAGAAACAATATTTCTGCTGTTGTATTCATATTTTATTAAGCCAACTTTGCCTTATTATTTATTCATTTAAGTCCTGTATTTTTGGTATACGAATTAGTGTCATTATTTTACATGGAATTGTGGGTGGCCATACATTGCAGTTGTTAGTACGGTAAATTCGAAGAGGACTTGACATGTGCAATAAAGTCTTGATGGGTATGCTTCCAATAGTTAGGAATGGCGATTATGCAATAGCTTTTTTACCAGGCATTTGCACAAAAATTGAACATTTTAGAAGAGATGTTACAGTAGGGAAGATGGAGTTTTTGTTTTTTTATGTACTTATTACCAATATAAGCAGTTTTTATTTATATTAAGCAAGTATTGCTTTCATTTTGACAATTGTTCAGACTTTATATGAAATACTGTTTGTTGATTATATTTTGTTGCTGTTAGTTTATAAGATTTTAATTTTTATTGATAAATTATCTTATTACATGATATACACAGTGAGAATTATATAAACACGTTTATGTAATAGGAATATTTTAGTGCATTCATAGGTGTAATTAGGAAAACCACATTATTTTTATAATAATTTATTTATGCATATATTTTATGATATTTTTTCCATGTTTTGTTATATTCCCCCTTTTTGTCACTCTCTCTCTCTCTCTCTCTCTCTCTCTCTCTCTCTCTCTCTCTCTCTCTCTCCTTCTCTTTCTTTCTTTCTTTTTCTTTCTTTCTTTCTTTCTTTCTTTCTTTCTTCTTTCTTTCTTTCTTTCTTCTTTCTTCCTCCCTCCTCCCTCCCTTCCCTCCCTCCCCTCCCTCTCTCCTCTCCTCTCTCTCTCTCTTCTCTCTTCTCTCTCTCTCTCTCTCTCTCTCTCTCTCTCTCTTCTCTCTCTCTCTCTCTCTCTCCTCTCGCTCTCTCTCTCTCTCTCTCTGCTCTCTCTCTCGTCTCTCTCTCTCTTTCTTCCTCTCTCTCTCTCCTCTTCTCTCCTCTCTCTCCTCTCTTTCCTTCCTCTCCTCTCTCTCTTTCTTCCTCTCTCTTCTCCTCTTCTTCTTCCTCTCTCTCTCTTCTCCTCTCTCTCTTTCTTTCTTCCTCTCTCCTCTCTCTCTCCTTTTCTTCCTCTCTCTCTCTCTCTCTTTCTTCCTCTCTCTCTCTCTTTCTTTCTCTCTCTCTCTCTCTTTCTTCCTCTCTCTCTCTCTCTCTCTCTCTCTCTTTCTTCCTCTCTCTCTCTCTCTCTTTCTTCCTCTCTCTCTCTCTTTCTTTCTCTCTCTCTCTCTCTTTCTTCCTCTCTCTCTCTCTCTCTTTCTTCCTCTCTCTCTCTCTTTCTTCCTCTCTCTCTCTCTCTTTCTTTCTCTCTCTCTCTCTCTTTCTTCCTCTCTCTCTCTCTTTCTTTCTCTCTCTCTCTCTCTTTCTTCCTCTCTCTCTCTCTTTCTTTCTCTCTCTCTCTCTCTTTCTTCCTCTCTCTCTCTCTTTCTTTCTCTCTCTCTCTCTCTTTCTTCCTCTCTCTCTCTCTCTTTCTCCCTCTCTCTCTCTCTCTCTCTCTCTCTCTTTCTTTCTTTCTTTCTTTCTTTCTTTCTTTCTCTCTCTCTCTCTCTCTCTCTCTCTCTCGCTCTCTCTCTCTCTCTCTCTCTCTCTCTCTTTCTCCCTCTCTCTCTCTCTTTCTTCCTCTCTCTCTCTCTCTCTCTCTCTCTCTCTCTCCCTCCCTCTCTGTCTCTCATTTCACATGCTCATCCCCCCACCCCCCTATAATTTTTTTTTATTATAGTTCATACAAAACAAGAGTATACGTTTTCATTATGATATAACAGGTGAGTTTTCGATGTCAGTGCTATAGATATCAGGAAAGGTGAGGACCGTAAGTAGAAACTTGGCATTCATTTTTGAGTGTAGTTTAGAGCGAAAAGGCTGGGAGGCAGAAATGGGCATTGCGGTATGTATAGGCAAGTATTTTTTCATTATTGTTATTTATTATTATTATTATTATTATTTATCATAATTATGATGATAGTGTTTTGTTACTGATACTACTATATTGTTATGAATATCAATGTATTTCTTTTTATATTGTATTATTTTATGGATATTGAATGATATTCATGAGACGTATTAGATAAGTTATTTAGGTGCCTTAGTAAGATCATAGATGTTATAAAATCAGTTATATATATACATTTTTTTTCTTTTTTGTATTCTGCATTTATTATTTATAAGAGACTGAAAAAATTCTTTCACTATGATAACCTTGCTGTTTACTGAGACTCAGAGCTAGATGTCAAACTAGAAAATTTTCAGTAGAGGAGGCGCTATAGTGAAGGAACTTTTAGCTCAATGTTTAAGTAAGTTTTGATAAAGCAGGTTTTTGTAGTTGGGCCAAGTACTATGCATTCTTTTTTTTCCTTTTTTCAGAAACTAGAAGAACTCAACAAATTCACAGACTTCAACAAATACCTTATATATGTCCTCACAAAACTAACATCCGAAGGTAAATATGCAGGCAGATAAGTTAAAACTAGTCTCGTTAAAGATTTTTTCTCATGGGATCTACGTAGTCGTTTTGGCTCTTGTTTAGTTCATCAATCACAAGGATTGTTTTTAAAATGCGTCAAATTATTAGGTAAATGCTGGGCGACTAGGTAGAGACCCTAGGTTAGCTCTAGGCCAACCTTCTTTTATTTTGATAAATGTATGTGTAGCTGTCTGTATATATGGGTGCAAACAAATATCTTTATTTATTTTTTCTTTTTCTTTTCTTTTTATTTTTCTTTTGGTGTGTATTTCTATTCTTTTGCATTATTTTTTTTATCTTAGAGAGTATCTGTAGATTTATGTATTTGTTTATTTTGTGTATATTTTGTGTGGGTGGGTGTGGGTGTGTGAAGGAGTGTTATATGTATGTTTCGTGTACAATCAAGTGACAAATTATGGGCCACTATACAAGTCCATTGAAAAGCATTGTCTCCAACCAAATGCGCTTGTGCAGGTGTTTTGGGAGTGGAAACTCCTTGTATGTCTAGCTATTATAGCAGACAAGTTTGAGACTCCAGCCAGAGTAAAGGTTCTCAGCAACATCAACCTCTCATAAGAGTCTACAGTGTTTGGATGTCTTTGCCTTTTTGTGGAGGTATCATACATGGTTGTGGTAACAAGGCAGTAAGTTACTGAAGTACAAAATGGCATTGATGGCTTCCTCCATTTATTCTAGTGTCCAAGAATAGGAGCAAGTGTATTAAACCTCCTTTTCTTCGTAAGCAGATTCCTTTTTTCGGCTCTTTCCCTTCTTTTCTCTTTCGGACTGATATAGAACATGTTTACACACAAGATTATGAGTCACACCCAACACAAAACACTCTTTGTTAAAGACAAACTTCTATTCTTGTCTCCCTTGTTTTTCTAAAAAGCTTTTCAATATAGTAACTGAGTGAGAGTAGACTGTGTCTGTGTTTGTGTATGTATGTTTGTATGTCTGTAAGTGTGTGCACTTGTACCTGTTTGTTTTATAGGTCTGCTGTTCTTTTTTTGTTTGGTGGATATCTGTTTACTAGCAAATATTTAAGTGTGTTGTATATACAATGTATTCATTTCTATGACATTCTGCATTGGATAAAAGCATGGTGTGTGCTATGAAGCAACTTTTTATCAGGTAGAATCTCTTTACCTGGCAGTAATTGAACTGGCAAGGTTTCCTTTATTTCTTCATTTTCTTTATTTTTCCCCCTTTTTTTACCACTTTGTCTTTAAATTTAGTTCCTGTGTCCCCTTTTTCTTACCATAGTTTTTTTGTTTTTGCCAGATGAACCTACAAGATCCCTAAGTGGGCTTATTTTGAAGAATAATGTCAAGGCACACTTTCATCAGTTTCCCCCTGATGTGGCACAGTTTATTAAGGTTAGTATTGCAGTTTTGGTTGGTTTTGAGATTGCTAATGTGCTTTTTTTCGTCTATGTGTTTCCCACACTTCGGAGCCCTTGATGTAAAAAGTAAACCCAAAGTCAGACGTCTTTCAGAAAGGAGAAGAGGAAAAAAAGAGGGGCTTCCTAGCTCTCTTTTTTTCCTGTTGATTAGAGCTGTGTAAATGATTTTGGGTTTTCATCGTTCGGGAGCTTGTTATATTTATTTGTCCTTTTATGTGTTGGTGTTTTATCATTTATTGCATCCATATATAATTTCTCCTTTTCTTATTTATTGGAATAGAAAATATTAAGTTCTTATATTCTACTTGTTTGATTTAGAAGCTTAATTGCAGAATGTTTAAGAGCAAAGGTTGTGTGTGAGGCTCAGCCTTCTGAAAAACTTTTTTGTTTTTGTTTGGCAACAATAGGCAGAATGTCTATCAGCAGTCGGGGACCCCTCGCCCCTCATCCGAGCGACTGTGGGCATCCTCATCACCACCACTGCATCGAAGGGAGAGCTTTCCTCTTGGCCGGAGCTCCTCCCTAGACTCTGTGAAATGCTGGACTCGGCAGATTATAATGTCTGTGAGGTGAGTACAATGACTGCTCTCTGTGGAGTTCCCTGGTTTGCTCTCTCTCTCTCTCTCTCTCTCTCTCTCTCTCTCT
>NW_020869102.1:193491-195991 GCF_003789085.1 Penaeus vannamei | reverse complement strand
AAGCTATGTTATCGGTACTCTGCGGTTCTCTCCCTTCCCTTGGTGGCTCAAACTCGTGTTTTTGTTCCTTGTAGGTCACTCAAAGGATGAATTTCTCTCTAGAGTAAGATTTCCGCGAGTTTATTTCCTCCTACATGGAAGCAAACGCGCGAACGTCCCCGCCAGTTGGAGCAAGAGCTTTCCCGTCTCATGGCACTCGTTTCAACATGAATCGTCTGAGTCACGCGCTGCCACATATAAACGTCACTGCTGCTTCGGATTAAGTTTGGAGATATAAATACTTCTTCATCGTTTACTTGGTTTTACCTCTTTGATTGCGCTGGCGAACATCTGCCTCTCTTCCGTAAGAGTAAAAGAATTGTTAGTGTGTGTGTGTGTGTGTGCGTGCTGTGTGTGTGTGCGCGTGCGTGTGTGTGTGTCTTTCACAGGTAGATAAAAACAGGCATTCCTTCAAACACATACACATAGATGATGTTGAAACGATGGGGTGTGACAGTTAAAAAGAAAGGAAGGAAAAGAAAAAGAAAAAAAATCCCGCCTTTATTTCCACCAGTTAACCTTATATGATCCGTTTTCTGTGGCGGATGGCCAACTGACAGACGGCTTTGTGTGTTATGACTGTCAACTTTGCACTTTTCGAAAAATAAGCTTGTCTCTTCGAGTTTCAATTCCTGTTTTCCTGGATGAAATTCAATCTGACTTTAAATCATCCAATCAATTATTGAAGAAAATATGCATCACTGAATTTATATATACATACATGTATATAAATGCATATATATTTATATATACACACACACATACATACATACATATATATATATATATATATATATATATATATATATATATATATGTGTGTTGTGTGTGTGTGTGTGTGTGTGTGTGTGTGTGTGTGTGTGTGTGTGTGTGTGTGTGTGTGGTGTGTGTGTGTGTGTGTGTGTGTGTTGTGTGTGTGTGGTGTGCGTGTGTGTGTGTGTGTGTGTATGTGTGCACGCATGTCTAACAGACCCAAACTGAAAGCTCTCCGCCAGCCCCGGCGCCGGCGGCCGAGCGCGCATGCCCGCGGGCGCCCGGCCGGTGTTCGAGCGCCATGACTTGCAGTTCCAGCGACCGGCGTCTGCGGCCTTGTTTTCGGTCAGAAATGACGATGGCTCGAACGAAGTCGCTTGCTTGATGCCAAAATAATTGACTATTAGTCCGCATCTAAGTAAATTATCCATGCTTTGTTCTTTGAATGGCAACATCCTGTAACTCTTTTGAAATCCGTTTAACCGACGGACACAATGGCGGGAACACAAGGTCACGCCTCACCGTTTGGCCAAGACCTCGCTGCCCCGCGTGACCTCGCCTTCGTTACCCTGCGACAACAACTGCCAGCGAAGCACCTGAGTCCTCCATTCACATGCTCACGCGCGCAGAGGCAGAGCCTGTCCGTTGCAGAAATCATCTCCACTTTGTGATAAATTCATGGACTGACCTGATTGTGCCACTAAACCTTTTTACGAAGCTATGATGCACACACACGCACGCACACACACACACACACACAGGGAGGTGGCATAGCTCATGGTAGAGCGCTGGCTTTGCAATCGCATGGTCCTGGGTTCGCGCCCGGCTGCCCCTCAGTCGACTCAGCTGTGAATGAGCACTGTTATGCTGACGTCAGCATGCTGGGGTCAAAGTCGTGGCAGAAAGGAACAGGTCACCCTACCGCATCATCCCGCGGCTTAGTGAGCATGTTTCTCTACAAAACATGTCCCTTACGTCCAGATGGATATGGGACCAACTTTGACTTCTGACAATGGGGTGAGGGAAAGTAACTTCTCCAGCGGTGATGTATTCGGAGAGCTGGGCATCACCCGGACGATGGTGTACAGGCAGACAGGGTGGGAAGAGGAGGGCAGCCAGAACGAGGAAAATACACCGGGAATACACGGAAAGCTCCATTGCTGAAGGGAATTAAAGGTGTAAGTGTTAGCCCTTTTCAATATTTCAGAAATCAATTTATTTCGATTTACTATATAGATATTTGTTTATACAGAACAGTGCCCTACACGTCATATTTCATGTTCAGATTCTATATCATCATTTACATTTCACATATGACAGACAAATTACCTATAAAACGGCGAGGCGCGGCCGCGTGACCTGCGATATGTGGGGGCGGATCTCCCGACATGATGTTGGCGAAACGGGGAAAATGCCTCTCAGACAAATATATCGAATTGTTAAAAAAAAAAAATCCTCCCATCAGTACACGGTTATGCCTTGGCCCTTCCCGGAAACAATGAGGATAACTGCCCTAACTGCCCTATTACACACGTCCAGGGCAGTTACGAAGTAGTTCCCTGCCTAACACCAAGTGGAAGTCCTTCGGTGGCCAAGCGAGGGATGTCGCTCAAACCCGACGAAAAATGTCTGGCCGAATATTGTCAATGTTTGAGAAACGGCTGATGAAGCAACCTCGAAACAGCTGATAGAAATCGAGACGTTACAT
>NW_020869102.1:180991-183491 GCF_003789085.1 Penaeus vannamei | reverse complement strand
TTTTTTGCGTTTCCATAAGAAATGGCCTGACCATGGCACCACAACCCCTTCGTAAATGGGGACAAATATGGGGTCATACGATTGGTCTTGCGCATCTAGAAGCGACCCACGCATGTCGCATTATTATTCAGATATATATGATTATGTCAGGAAGACAACTGTACTGGAAATGAAAATATTCTAGAATATTAGATAATCTTTACATGGACTTCTTTTCTTTCGCCTCTAAATGAAAACACTAATGGGATAGACCCCCTCTGAACCTCGAGACCAAAACGCCAATTACTCTCAGACAAAAACACTCGCTGTCGTCATCATCTCAGGGGGTTAAGCGCAAGGTCTATTTAAAGGCTCTATCACACTATCACTTTTTTCCGTCAATTTTTTGCGTCTCAGAATGAACTTTCCGCGTGAAAATCGACTGACTTCATGTAAACAAACATGGCGCTACTGGAGTGAGGTCCCGGGAATCACACGAACATTCTCATATATATTTTACGTCACTTTTAAAGAATATAATGATATATATTGTATATACGAATGTCTAAACTCTTAGCTATGTTTACATTCATCATCCTATCTAATTTATTAATAGCACAAATAAAGACGAAATTAGTCAGACGGAAACGGTCTAACCGTCTTGGTCTGGGATAGACGATCCTTCCGTAAAGCCTCAAATTCAGACAGAGTCCCAGAAATTGACGGAAAAAGTGCTAGTGTGACAGGGCCTTCAGTCGATTTTCATAAAGAAAGTTCATTCGCAAACACAAAAATTGACGGAAAAAGTGCTAGTGTGACAGGGTCTTCAGTCGATTTTCATAAGGAAAGTTCATTCGCAAACGCAAAAAAACTGACGGAAAAAGTGCTAGTGTGACTGGGTCTTCAGTCGATTTCCATAAAGAAGTTCATTCGCAAACGCAAAATTGACGGAAAAGTGCTAGTGTGACTGGGGTCTTCAGTCGATTTCCATAAAGAAAGTTCATTCGCAAACGCTAAAATTGACGGAAAAAGTGCTAGTGTGACAGGGTCTTCACGCATAAAGTTCATTCGCAAACGCAAAAATGACGGAAAAGTGCTAGTGTGACTGGGTCTTCAGTCGCTAGTCATTCGCAAACGAAAATGACGGAAAAAGTGCTAGTTGACAGGTCTTCAGTCGATTTCCATAAGAAAGTTCATTCGCAAACGCTAAATGACGGGAAAAGTGCTAGTGTGACAGGTCTTCAGTCGATTTCCATAAAGAAAGTTCATTCGCAACGCAAAAATTGACGGAAAAAGTGCTAGTGTGACTGGGTCTTCAGTCGATTTTCATAAAGAAAGTTCATTCGCAAACGCAAAAATTGACGGAAAAAGTGCTAGTGTGACTGGGTCTTCAGTCGATTTTCATAAGAAAGTCAAACGCAAAATTCGGAAAAAGTGCTAGTGTGACGGTCTTCAGTCGATTTTCATAAAGAAAGTTCATTCGCAAAAAATTGACGGAAAAGTGCTAGTGTGACTGGTCTTCAGTCGATTTTCATAAAGAAAGTTCATTCGCAAACGCAAAAATTGACGGGAAAAGTGCTAGTGTGACAGGGTCTTCAGTCGATTTTCATAAAGAAAGTTCATTCGCAAACGCAAAAAATGACGGAAAAAGTGCTAGTGTGACAGGGTCTTCAGTCGATTTCCATAAAGAAAGTTCATTCGCAAACGCAAAAATTGACGGAAAAAGTGCTAGTGTGACTGGGTCTTCAGTCGATTTTCATAAAGAAAGTTCATTCGCAAACGCAAAAAATGACGGAAAGTGCTAGTGTGACTGGGTCTTCAGTCGAGTTCATTTTAAAAGTGAAAGAGAAAGTTCATTCGCAAACGCAAAAAATTGACGGAAAAAAGTGCTAGTGTGACTGGGTCTTCAGTCGATTTCCATAAAGAAAGTTCATTCGCAAACGCAAAAAAACTGACGGAAAAAGTGCTAGTGTGACAGGGTCTTCAGTCGTCATAAAGAAAGTTCATTCGCAAACGCAAAAATTGACGGAAAAAGTGCTAGTGTGAAGTCGCGTTCATTCGCAAACGCTAAAATTGACGGAAAAAGTGCTAGTGTGACAGGGTGTTCAGTCGATTTTCATAAAGAAAGTTCATTCGCAAACGCAAAAATTGACGGAAAAAGTGCTAGTGTGACAGGGTCTTCAGTCGATTTCATAAGAAAGTTCATTCGCAAACGCAAAAATTGACGGAAAAAGTGCTAGTGTGACAGGGTCTTCAGTCGATTTTCATAAGGAAAGTTCATTCGCAAACGCAAAAAATGACGGAAAAAGTGCTAGTGTGACTGGGTCTTGGTTCCGCGTGCAAGGGATTCGCGCGGGAAGCTTCAGGTTCTTATAAGATTATGATAAGATTATATTTCATTATCTTTTATTAGACTATCTTAGATAATATCATATTTCATCATATTTTCATGTATTATATAACAAGATTATAGTTTTTTTTATATTTCATTTTATTTTATTTTTTGTTTCATTATTTCGTG
>NW_020869102.1:173491-175991 GCF_003789085.1 Penaeus vannamei | reverse complement strand
TCGCTCTTCTTCGTGGGGTCCATGCTGGGGTCGCCGAGCCTGGGCTGGGCGGCCGACGCGTGGGGCAGACTCCCCATCATCGTGTTCTCCAATCTGCTGGGCGCCGTGGCTGGCATCGCTTCCGCCTTCAGCTCCTCCTTCGTCATGTTCGCCGCCCTGAGATTCATCGTCGGATTAACGTACGAGCAGCATTACATCATCGCCTACATCCTGCGTGAGTGCTTAGCCGACACGATCTCTCGCGCCTCAAAAGGAGACTTTTTATGCGGCTTTTATCCTCATGACGTGGTCCCCGCGGCTTACCACGCCCTCTGCACGACATGTCTCATGCCCTTCTCACTCCAAATTGAAGTTTTTACGTCCTCCTTCACACCAAGCTACACTTTCATGCCGTTCTCATACGTCATACTAATCTAAAGGCCGTTCCTTAGACTCGAGCTTGCGCTTGCTTTGGTCAGAGCATTTATCCCACATCTAATTAATCTTATTTCTTTTTTGCACAAATTGTCCGTTTTCTCCTTCTGAAGTCGTAAGATTAAGGCGAAGTCACAACTGCGTCCGAATGCTCAGGCATTTTTTAACGGTCTTCATAACTAGTACCAACTGGAAATGCCCCTTTATATATTTGAGTAATATCCTTCTTTCATTAAGCAATATCCTTCTCTCATCACATGCTTTCATCTCCCTGATGAACAATGCTGATAATCCTAAAATCCCAAATCAAGAATTTACCACGATCGCACTTTCAAACGCCATATAGGCCTACCTACACGAATTCTTGCGTCTCCTGGCTGTCTTCCTTGGAAACGTCCTTTTCTCTATCTGTCTCGTCAGTGCTGGAGTACGTGGGCAGCGGCTACAGGACGGTGATGGCCAACGCCCCTGTGATGACGTTCCTCACCCTGGGCCTCTGCACCATGCCCTGGATGGCCTGGGGCCTCGCCCACTGGGCCTCCTTCGCGCTCCTCATCCACGGCCTCCAGTTCGTCACCATCTTGTGCATCTGGTAGGGCTCCCTGCCTCTGTCTGTCTGTCTGTCTCTGTCTGTGTCTCTGCCTCTGCCTGTCTGTGTGTCTCTGTCTGTCTGTCGTCTCTGTCTGTCTGTCTGCCTGTCTGTCTGTCTATCTGCCTGTCTCTGTCTGTCTGTCTGTCTTTGTCTGTCTGCCTTTCTGTTCTCTCCTTTCTGTCTGTCTGCCTGTCTTTGTGTCTGTCTACCTGTCTTTGTGTCTGTCTATATCTGTCTCTGTCTGTCCCTCAGTCTCTGCTCTGTCTTTGTCCGAAAAAGATCTCTCTCTCTCTCTCTCTTCTCTCTCTTCTCTCTCTCTCTCTCTCTCTCTCTCTCTCTCTCTCTCTCTCTCTCTCTCTCTCTCTCTCTCTCTCCCTCTCTCTCCTCTCTCTCTCTCTCTCCTCTCTCTCCCTCTCCCTCTCCCTCTCCCTCTCCCTCTCCCTCTCCTCTCCTCTCCTCTCCCTCTCCCTCTCCTCTCCCTCTCTCTCATCACCAGAATAACCGGCCCCTCCCTCCTTCAGCGTGATCCCTGAGTCCGCCCGCTGGCTGCTGGGGAAGGGGCGCGTGGACCAGGCCGTGGCCATCATCACGAGGGCAGCCAGGGTCAACCGGAAGGCCCTCTCGCCGGAAGCCCTGCAGGAGTTCAAGGTCTGAGATGAGAGATAAAGGGGGGTGATCACCAAAAGATTAAAAAAAAGAATAGTTAAAATAAAAGTAGAATATAGGAAAAAAAAAAAGAAAAATAAAAGTAGAAATAGAAAATGAGAAAATAAAATAGAATATAGGAATGAAAAAAATAAGTAGAATAAAAGAAAATGAAAATAAAAGTAGAATATACAAAAATAATAATGATGAAAAAAAGCTATAAAATGGGTTTTGTCGTAATGAGGAGCATAATAGAACATTAGTAGATATTTATGACGATAAAATACATTATTCATGAAAATGGTTATGGTGATAGTGATTATGATAATCATGATAACAAAAGAGATTACAATAATAATACAATTCTTGATGATACTAATGATGTTAATAATGATAATAATGATAATGATAATGATGATGATGCTGCTGATGATAATGAATAATAATATGAATGATGATAGCAATAATAACAATGATAAAAATTATAATAGTAGTAGTAGTAATGATAAAAATAATAAAAATGAGGATGATAATGATAATAATGAAAAAAATGATAGTGATATAATGTAATGATAACAATGATAATGATAATAATAGTGATATATCATAATGATAATAATGATAAAAGTAATGTAGTAATGATATAATATGATAATAATGATAATAATAAATGATAATGATAACACAATATGATAATAATAATGATAAATAATTATGACATAAATGATAATAAGTATGATAATAATAATGATGATAATAATAAAAATGATAATAGTGACAATATTAATGATAATGATAATTAAATAATGCTGATAAACAATAATAACAATAATTATAATAATAATGATA
>NW_020869102.1:148491-160991 GCF_003789085.1 Penaeus vannamei | reverse complement strand
CCGTGGCCGTGGTGGTGTCAAACGACCTGGTGGCCACCAACAAGACCAGCGAGGTCACCGTTCTTCTGTGGTCGTACGGCTCGATCGCTGTCATCTTGGTCCTCGGCACCTATGCCATTGCGGCGAGCCCGCTGCTGGCGCGCATAATCAACAGCATGGTCAGATTCGAAGGAAAAATTGGTGTAGTTGGTTCAGTTCGGCCAAGCAAGATGAAATTACTTTGGATGAGCGTTTTCTGCCTCGTGGCACCGTTCACGTTCTGTAAAGGACCAGTAAACTATGAGAAACATATTAAGGAGGGCTTCAGCGGAAAGCCCTGGTCGAAAGCGTGCCTTGCGATTCTGTGGACAGCCAGCGGCTCGTCAAACCTGTTGATGGTAATTTCGTTTGTTACCGCACTGAATAGGCTTCAGACATATGCTGCCGAGATCTTGTCGACAGTCCTAGCGACGCCGAAGGGTGAAGCTCCGAGGGTCAACAACTATACAGCTGGTCCTGGTGCAGACGAGGTCATTCCTAGGAGTCATCAGTGTGCATTGCCTAGATTCTGCGTAGCATTGTGTAAGCGTTGCAGGTGTGAGCGCCCCGAGATTTCTTCCAGCCGCTGCTCGCCATCACCATCTCAGCCGCACGTCGCAACCTCACTCTCGACGGCCAAAAGCAAGGTCGATGAGATCCTGGAGGTCGAGCGCCACCTCCTCGACCTCGACAGAATGGTGGACGAGATCTTAGCCTACTTCGGCTTTCCACTCTTGGTCGTGATGACCATGATAAGTGTCATTATCACGCTAATGCTGTATTTCACGATCGACACTTACCTCAACACACGCGAATTTAATTGGATGTTGATGCAGGGAGCTTTCTACATACTGGTCATCTTCATATACATCAACAGCGCTGCTGACCAGTACAATAAACAAGTACAATTCCTCTTTTTGTTATCATCAAACCGTAGAAAAATCATGACTACAGTATAATAATAATAATAATAATAAAATGATCAGTTAATGAATGAACTTTACTCTGCAGCGGTGGTTGGCGGCCCAGGACCTGCGACGCCTCCCAGCACTCAAGGGGGACCTGACCATCGCCGCCCACGTGAGGAGAACTTCTTCGTGCTTCTCTGGTGCCCAAGTGGCGACCCTCTAGCTTTGGCTGCAGGGACTGTAGACCCAAATCTGCCGACGATATCTTACCATAACCATTATATTGAACAGAATTAAGTGACCTGGTAATATGCATGTATGTATGACTGTAGAGCTAGCCTTTCCTTTTGCAGACGGACCGCGTGCTGGCCTTGTTGGAAAGACCGACCCACTTCAGTCTGCTCGGCTACTTTCGGCTGGGCTCTTCCAGCGTGAGCACGGTAAGGCAATGGATATGGAGCACACATACACATCTTTCTCTCTCTCTCTCTCTCTTTCTGCCTCGCTCTCTCTCTATTCATCTATATATCTATCTATCACACACACACGCAAGAGCGCACTCTCTCTCTCTCTCACACACATACATATATTATATAGTATACCATATGCATATATAAATGCACACACACACACACACACACACACACACACACACACACACACACACACACACACACACACACACTATATATTATATATATATATATATATATATATAATATATATATATATACATATATATATCTGTCTCTCTGTCTGTATGTCTTTCTCTGAGCACTTTTCCTCCTGCCTTGACATTCCCAGGAATCGAAATCTCGCGCTAATGGTAATGCCTTCCTTCTCTTACGTCTGGCAGGGGTGCGGCCTCGTCGTCTCCTACCTGTTGATCGTACTGCAGTTCCGCCTGTCGTCCGCCTCTTACTGATGTCCTGCGCCCTCGAAGTGCCCCCCCCCTCCTCCATAAAAAAAAAAAAAAATAAGAAGAAGAAAAAGATGGATAAGAAAATAAACGGCGGATAGGAAGTGGAGTAAAGGGAGGTGGGGGTGAGAGAAGGAAGGAAAGAAGGAAACTGAACACATACACACACACACGGACTCATACACACGTCCTCTGTAGTATCCTTGCTTGTCTTGTCTTTGCTTTTCGCGACGTACATGGTCTAAAGTCTCGCCTTGTGTGTGTGTGTGCGTTTGTGAGTGTGTGTGCGTATGTGAGTGTATTTGTGTGTGTGTGTGTAAGGTGCAAGTTCTTGCTGCTCGTTAGCGGCAGTGTGACATCTCTTGTATAAGTGTATCTGTTATAAATGGATTTATGGATCGTGCCGCTCTGTTGCACGGAAGTTGCACTCGCTTGCTTGGCGCTGAGGCGAACTCACGGAGACGAAGTGGCTTTATGTTAGCCTTGCGAAGAAGCTGTCATCTTGCAACAAGATTGGTTTTCCAAGGAAATCTCTTAGGACAATCGTAAAGATATATGTATATACATACATTACATACATACATATATTATATATATATATATATATATATATATATATATATACATACGCACACACACACACACACACACACACACACACACACACACACACATATATATATATTATATATATATATATATATATATATATATATATATATATATATATATATATATATATATATATGGTATATATATATGTATATGTATATATATATATATATATATATATATATATATATATATATATATATATAATATACGTGTGTGTGTGTTTATGTGTTTTGTTTATGTGTGTGTATATGTGTGTATGTGGTGTGCGTGTGTGTTGTGTGTGTGTGTGTGTGTGCATGTGCGTGTGTGATAACACACGCATGTCTGTTTCTATGTGCGTGAAATATTCCCATTCTTGAAATAGTGCACTTTGTCCACCAAATATATTCAGGATCCAGTTATTGACCACTAGGTGTTATAATTATGATAATTCTCAGATCATTCTTACTATCAACATTGTGACCATTATCATCATTATCATCTTAATACCAATACTATTACCAAAATTATTAATATCGTTTTTGATAGTTTTATCATTATTATCACCTTCATATTATCATTACAGCTCATTTTATCATGGTCATCATCATTGATATATCGGAAATATGTATTCATCGTCCAGCAAGATATACTGTTACAGCGAGAAATGTTGTTAAATGCTGTAAATTATACTGAATATACTGAAATACATTTACGCTCTGGGAATTACGTGCTTCTCAAATTCATCGCTTGTTGTTTACTTATTTCATCTATCCATAAATTTCTTTGAAGGGAAATTATAAACTCTGCAAAATGTTAAAGACGTGATAATGAATAAAGCTAGAGAAATTATAATAAATAAAGTTAGAGAAATTTTGATATAGGCTCAAACCCCTCCACCATTTTCGCGCCAGAATACACTGTGTTCGCGTGTTGTATATCCTGCTTCAGAAACGGAATGCTGGTGTTATGATACTCTGAAGGATTCGCAGGGTGTTATGCGAGAGATTTTTTGTATCTCGACTTTGTTTTATATTTCGTTATCGATATGGAGAGGGAAAAGGGTATGGGGGAAGTAGCGGGGGGGGGGGGTACACACAAAAATGGCGGGAAAACACAGCTCTATTCTTTATACGACCCTGTCCGTTTGGCTTACTTTTGTTATACCTAGTGCTTTTATGTTACAGTTAATGCTTTTTTGTTACACTTTACATTTGTTCTGTTATATTTATTTTGTTTTTCTTATAGCAAATGTGTTTGTTATAACAGGTGAATTTATGTTATGATTGAAACTTTCTGTTATTTGTTAATGAATTTCTAATATAGCTCGTACGGTACATGTCTGCTATAGATGATATGATAGTTATATTTGCCACATCATTATATTATATTATTTATATCTCACGTAATTATTATTGTCCGCTATAGATAATATGATAGTTATATTTGCCACATCATTATATTAAATAAATGTACTGTAACACTGATTACGTATAACAGTTAATATGTAAAGGAAAATCTATGATTATCAATATAATTGTTCATAGCTTTAATATCATTCTGTTTATCATCGCTTTAAAATCCATTATAATTTTAAAATGTCTACTTAACACTGCTCTGTAAACGTGTAAAAAATAATAATAATAAAACAACGAACTGTGTCATTATTTCCCTTCATTTTGCCAACAAACAACGCATATAAAATCAACGAATAAAAAATCTTCACCAAAATCGTATGCGTTCAAAAATACGGTAGACTCCGGAGGGATACGCGCCCAACGGTTCTGACTAGCCGGCAAAAAATTAAAATTACAGGAAATAATAACATTCTGACTTACACAATCCCTTTCGTCTAACAATGACCATTTTTGGGTGTAGCCTGACGGGCGGAATTCGATACACAGTTGCCATATTCAGTTATTTTTACGTTAATTTATTTACGGATTTATTTCAGTAGGCCTATATCTGTTTAGTTTCATCGTATGCATTTGATTCTTGTTCTGATTCGAAGTTAATTTTATTTAATTATTAGGTAAAGCTACGTGTTAATTCGGTGAGTTTCTTAAGAGGATATACATTAATCATTCGAATATTTTAAAAATAATATCAGTTAAAACGCGTTAGAGTCAACAACCAATGATTCCATTTCGTCCGAATCATAACATTTCCCCAGGAACTCCCAATGAAATATGAAATAAAAAGAGAATACAGGTACGCACAAAGAGCAAACAAAAACAGGTCTGCCCACCGCAGCAAACACAGGCTCCCTAGCCGTTCCCACACTACATGCAGTCAACGCGAGGTAATCAAACACTTAAGCACGGTGATATATCTCTCTTCGCTCAATATCTGCACGCACTTGGGTCAGTGGAGGCTCTATCTCTATAGGGTGAATGACAGGTCGTTGCTTTAGGAAATGAGATACGGATTCCACGAACTGCGGCGCTTGACGGACAGCTCATCCACCCTCGGGCCTAGTGGGGCGCCAGGCAAGTCCATTTGGGTGTGATGGTGAGTATTCCATTTTCTGTTGTTGCGAGAGACTGAGTTTATATACGTGTGAGATTAGTAGGTAGATAGACAGATGTGTAAGGATATAGATAGATGTGTGCATAGGTAGGTAGAGAAATAGATAGAGATAGATTTATAGATAACGTAGGTATATATATATATATATATATATATATATATATATATATATATATATATATATATATATACACACAGAGTGAGAGTGAAAGTAAGAGTAAAAGTAAGAGGGAGGGAGGGAGGGAGGGAGGGAGGGAGGGAGGGAGGGAGAGAGAGAGAGAGAGAGAGAGAGAGAGAGAGAGAGAGAGAGAGAGAGAGAGAGAGAGAGAGAGAGAGAGAGAGAGAGAGAGAGAGAGAGAGAGAGGAGAGAGAGAGAGAGAGAGAGAGAGAGAGAGAGAGAGAGAGAGAGAGAAAGTAAGAATGAGAGTGAGAGTAAGTGTAAGAGTAAAAGTAAAAGTAAGAGGGGGGAAGGGAGGGAGGGAGGGAGGGAGGGAGGGAGGGGAGAGAGAGAGAGAGAGAGAGAGAGAGGAGAGAGAGGGAGAGAGAGAGAGAGAGAGAGAGAGAGAGAGAGAGAGAGAGAGAGAGAGAGAGAACCTATAGGGCAGGAAATGGGGACAGAGAGCGAAAGGGAAAACGAGGGAGAGAGAAAGAGCATAACAATAAAAAAAAAAGTAACGAAAGCGCTTGAAAACAGATCCACTTTTGCAACACACTGCAAATACACATGATCCATGTTCTCCTTTTCAAACTGAGAATAGCTCTAGTGTCTGATCACTCCGATAGCAAAGTTTATTTACCAATTGCGACTAAAATGGTATTTGTTTTTCCGTAATTAATCTAAGTAATATCACTACAAGGTACAGTTTCGATGTTGATCAGGGTAAAAAGATATCTTTCCTTTTATGGTATACAGTGACATGTGCAACATTCCTTCGAGTAAGCTGTAATATCATATCTGTTTTCTATTTTGTAAAGTGGCGCGTTGTTAGTTTTCATTTCTGTTCGGTCAGCATATGCACCTCGCTTTTGTTACATTTACGAAACACTTTCGTAAAAAAAAAACGAATGATATCGGTTACGTCCCTTCATTTCGCATATATTTTTGCAAGTTGAGAGTATTCGTTGCGTTTCACCTGCTGCGCGACTAACGATCCCCGAGCCGTGGTTTTAATTGCACCCAATTAACGGGGGAGTTCTCCGAGGCCGCCGCGTGCCACATTCGCCATCCAAACAACCAGTTTAGCCTCATTCCACGTCCGCCGGTCACCGCGACACTCTCACGTGCATCCTCATTCCACCCAGTCTCATCAGCATTAATCATAACATCGAAGTGGGAGGCATTGCAGCATCAGCGCCGGGCGTGAGTCAGCGCCGAGGGTCACGGCCTTCGGATTCTGCTGCGCCGCCTGTGACCCGGATGTCGGTGTGACGTCAGAGCAGGCGGGAAGAGACCTAAAAAAAAAAAATCCAGGTTTTGAGTAAGAATGAGATACCGCTTCAGGAATGAAAAAAAAATCATATTTCTTATTATCATCGATTTTTTTTCAAATATCATTTTTCTGTTTTTACGGTTTGTCCAACGTGATATGACTTCACCCCGAGGACGCATTCGGGCGAACACGTAGCCGCAGCACCAATCCTTCGACCCTTCGTGCACAAGGAGGGAGCGGGAGGTGCTTCGAGGGCGAGGAAAGAGGAAGCCTTATTGGAATAATCCCTTTTTCCCCCACGGACGCTGGCGGACCGTGGCGCGAGGGATACACAACCGCACACGCACTAACAAACCCTAAGCTTGACGGGACAACGCGTATCAGTTTCAGATATAGAATTGAAGCTATTCAGTAGTTCAGAAGAGGATGATGAACGACCTCAATCCTAGAGGAGGAAGACGGGAGCAGAGAGAAGCCTTAGAGACGCAGCCACAACCTCCTTCCCACGAGAGAGCAGCGTCTCCAGGGCCAAGACCTCAACTTAGTGACAATCTCATTAAGCAGGTGACACCGCGGAGGCCAAGGGGGGAGGGGGTTGCATGTGAGGGGGGGACAGGTGAGGGGGGATGCAGATGAAGCAGAGGTGGGGGAGGGGGGTTTGGACATGAAGGAGGGGGTGAGAGGGTATATATATATATATATATATATATATATATATATATATATATATATATATGAGAGGGTCGTATATGAACAGAGGAGGCAAGCGGGAGGGGGTACAGTTGCGAGGGTGAGTGGGGGGGGGGGGGGGGGCAGAGAGGGAGGTTATGTATATGAGGGGGGACAGGTAAGGGGGGGGAGGTATGGGGGGAGAGGCTTCAGCACTCGTTGTATGTTCAGTAGTGCGTCGACAGCGAGTGAGGTTACTGTTGTGTTTAGGTAATTCGTAAAACTTTTTTTTTTCCCCAGATGGCTAATATATTTGCGACAGTAAGCTCTTGCTCTAAAAACCGGATTTAGGCTCATGTCACTTCCTCGCAAGTAGATAAATCGTGTAAAAAAAAATCCCCGATGCATAAATGGTTTCGATTGAACATGCGTGTGACAGTTTCCGGTTGTTAAATGCAAAGCAGTTTTTTCATGTTAAAACCGCGTCATGTATAAACACGCCCTTCTTTTTTTGTCATATTTATGTTTAGAAATAGCAATTCGACCCGAATTTCTCCAAAATCTTGAGCCATAAATCTGTGCATGGATATGTGTAGCATAGCAGATACAAACAAATTTATAGGCCTGTTTTAAAATGCCATTTTTGTTGACACAAGGACCAGAAACTACGATTTAACATCAGCAGCAGCGACCGAGTCCGGCAACAGATTCCAAAATGATGAACCCTTGTGATATCATGTGAGTATTGTTTCTCCAAATTAAGATATTAGAGTCTAATGGAAATCAAAGTTTCTATCGTCATTCACACACACACACACACACACACACACACACACACACACACACACACACAACACACACACACACACACCACACACACACACACACACACACACTATTTTGAGGGGAAAAATCCGATCCCATGGATAACTGCACTTTACCCTTTATCATAACACAGATATCCAGATAATAACTGAAATTTGTTTTCCACACTTAACTACGCCACCCTATGTGATTGCACCCGTGTTCTATTTGACTGAAGTACTGTATGTAATGGCCAGCGCAAAACTACCTTAACTACCTTCACCCCCATTTACCTTGAGTCCCTGGTCGTTTTAATACGCTGCGTGAATGCTGTACCTAGAGAAGGCTTCAGGAAATATTGTAATTTTCCATATCCACTGTACGTACGGGGAAAAAATGCGTTACCGAAAGCCCGAGGAGATAGAGTGACCATATTATTATTTTGCGATTTGATTTGTGTTTTGGAAGTGGGTGTGGCGGGTGTGCATCCAAGAATCCCACGTGGGTTTGAAAGACAAAACTCAGGATTCATCATAAACCTCGAGTGGCTTAGGTTTTGAGTTAGATCGCGAGCTCTTTCAATACTAACAGGGAACATTTATTTTGAAAAAGGATTTCTTCAGTATATGAAACAGTGATACTTCCATGCTCTTGGCACTATGCTGTGTCATATCTTCTGCTCAATCGCCTTTGATGTCAATGCATAGTAATGATAATTATGGTAGATAGCAATTTGTCTTTTACGTAAACCGTTGCGTGGAGTCTACACATCCTTGCCTTGGACTGACTGCAAAGACCCTCACATGACTTTCCATCTCTCTCTCTCTCTCTCTCTCTCTCTCTCTCTCTCTATATATATATATATATATATATATATATATAATATATATATATATATATATATATATATATATATATAATAAATAAATACATGAAAAAAATAATAATAACATTAGAATCACTCACCGGAAAGACCTACCTGTAAGGCCTAACCTGAACTCCTTCCTCACAAGCGATTCCCGGTCTTCCAAACTTCAAGGACTGAAGCCAATCTGCGCCGAGGATTAGGCGGCCATTCCCGCATGACGTCAGACGGTCACAGGAAGGACAGGAAACATTTGCTTTTTAAGCGTTGACGCAAAAGGAAGTGCAACAGGCGCTGTTTGATTGGTTATATGGAAAGAGAGAGAGGGGAGAGAGAGAGAGAGAGAAGAGAGAGAGAGAGAGAGAGAGAGAGAGAGAGAGAGAGAGAGAGAGAGAGAGAGAGAGAGAGAGAGAGAGAGAGAGAGAGAGAGAGAGAGACAGAGAGAGAAAGAGGAGAGAGAGGGAGGGGAGGAGGGAGGTAGGAGGGAGGAGGGAGGGAGGAGGGAGGGAGGAGAGGAGGGAGGAGGGAGGGGAGGGAGGGAGGAGGGAGGGAGGGAGGGAGGGAGGGAGGGAGGGAGAGGAGAGAGAGAGAGAGAGAGAAGAGAGAGAGAGAGAGAGAGAGAGAGAGAGAGAGAGAGAGAGAGAGAGACCGACCGACAGACAGACAGACAAATGTAACACGAGTTTATTTCCTCTAGATTTCCCAATGTTAATGCAGGCACTGATAAGAAACATGATTAGTACAATCTTATCACATATTTCCTCGTGCTGTCATTCACACAAGGGTTAATGACGGATACAACATAAAATCCGGTTACTCAATAGAACGGATATAGTGTGTAAGGCGCCTTGTGCCTGCAGTCAGCCAAAGAGACCGCCTTGTTGTGCGACCGGACTGGCACTACTGAACGCTAAGGTTGGTGAAGGTGTTGCATCTTTTGCGTCGATGTGAACTGAGGGTGTGCACCTTTCGAAACTTGTCCGAGAAAGAATTGTTCTGTTACAGTGATGTTTTTTTTTTTTGTATGTGTTTGTGTGTGTGTGTGTTTGTGTGTGTTGTGTGTGTGTGTGTGTGTGTGTGTGTGTGTGTGTGTGTGTGTGTGTGTGTGTGTGTGTGTGTGTGTGGTATTTGTATACTCCATATTGCCGTGTTTTTGAATTATTAATAATTATTTTGGGTGGGTATTAGTTTCCAAGAATGTCCAAGGGAAGCCTACTGCACACTTCAGATATATAATGTTTAGCTATAAAAAAGTCTTGACTGTGCATTGAAATAAAGATGAACTATGGTTGACGTTAGAATTCTTGTGAGAATTTGAAGAAATTGAAAAAAAAATGTTTTCACGAATGAAGCTACAGAGTTTACTGCATATCTCATCCAAAATTGAGCATTCAGTGATATTCGCAAAGCTTATTTATCATAACCCTTACAAGATCCGTAAATACTTTAATTTTGTATATATAGTATCGTGCAGTTTAAGGAAAGTGATTTGCACATTAAATTCCATGACAACTACTGCATTCGTAATATATATATTTTTTTAATGAGTGTCATGGTGGAAGGAATATATATATTATATATATATATATATATATGTGAGTGTCATGGTGGAATATCTTACGTCAATATAGAAGGCCACAATGGAACACCAAAAAGGGTGTCACAGCGGCAAAGAGATTGACTTTTTACAAGAACAAATGCAGATAAAAACAAAATAAAAGTCATCACCTACAGATAAAAAACAACACAGAAAACAGAAACAAGAAAACAAAACTGTAATTAAAAGAAAAAAAAAAAAATAAAAGAAAGAGAAGACAAAATTGTAATTAAAAGGCGGTGGAATAAAGAATAAGAGAAAAAAAACAAGAAAACAAATTGAAACACGAAATGCGTGCGTACGGCGGGCATAAGGTCGTACAGGAAATGGAAGCAATCGTGCAGCGTATGTATCGTTTGAAACAATTCTGTGACAAAGTGAAGGCAATTGAACTTATTGTTACAACAGGATACTCGCAACGAGTAAGATGTTACCTTGGTGCCTGTTAGCTGAACTTAACAGTGTGTTCGGACTTTTTTTCGGGAAAATCTAGATCAGTAGCAACTCGAGGAGGTGTCATGGCGCGGTGTTGATGATTGTTCAGTGAAAATATAACCATTAAAATAATTATTTTCTATCCTCTTGTAAACTGAAGAGACCAAAATGATCGACCCTATTCACAAAACATCCGTAACTTCTGTGACGTCATCAAAATAAACCCCGTGTCCCGAAAATAGAATCAGACGCCATGACACCTCCTCCAATTGCTACTGATCTAGCTTTTCCCGTTTTTTTTTCTTTTGTTCATAGTCAACGAATGTGTTCGCTTTTCGTTAAGGAAATCAAACCTTACGAACGGAAGTAGAATTTAACTGGAAATCATGTACGGTTTGTAGGCCTATAGAAATTTAACTGGAAATCATATATTGTAGGCCTTAAAGAAGCCTGGCTACATCGCCCACACGGTTTGATCACACAGATTTATTTAACAGAAGACTCACGTTTTTTTTTTTTTTTTTTTTTTTTTTTTTTTTTTTTTTTTGAGTCCCCAGTATCTATGAAAGGAACAAAAATGAGAACGAATTTGTGAAATGCCGAAGTTCTAGGGCTGCAAGGACAGGCATTACCGTGATTTTTATTTTTTATTTTTTATCTATTTATTATTTATTTTTATCGCAGATATCTTTACTTACATGTAAAGAGAAACGTTCACCAATGTTGCACAATACCTAGGCCAGCCTTTGCATCTACGTTTGCTAAGTACAATTTACAAGAGGTAAAAAAAATGATATGGATTCATAGTGAGGAAAGAAATACAACACTCGCAAACGATACCGCTTCCGGTGGAAAAATCGGACTATAAATATTTGATTTTTTTTTTTTTTTTTTTTCATTTTCATTTTCTACTTTATGTTTCCTGTGGATTTCAGTGCTAAGTCACGCTAAGTTCTGTGGAAAGAACTACTAATATGGAGTCAAGTGTAGTAATATTCTTAGTAATTAAAGAAGATAAACCAAAGTTATTGCTTATACATCTGAAGAAGATTGGACAGATTTTTTTTCGAGTTACTTTGTGTTTGTTCTAATCTTGGAAAATAATTCAGTGACCTTCTTTAGCTATTTTTTTTGTAAATAGTGAAAACAGGCATAATATTTCAGCGTTGAGCTATCAAAATTTGCTCGACTGTTTTTCATTTCATGTCATCACCTCGATCTTATAAAAACTCGCAGAAATATGGACTAGAAAGACATATTTTTCTTTATTTTTAATGTATTCTCCATCCCACTGGGGAAACTACAACATAATGATTCCGTAAAGCAGAAAATGTTTCATAAAACACAACGTCCGTTTTCTTTCATTGACTTGTGGATGTGCAAGTCACTTTTTTCTTTTTTAAACATATAACCGTCGTCGTTGCCAGTGTGGTTTTAATAACTACTTTTCCGGTGGTATACGGGCGTACATTCTAGTTTTTTCAAGTTATTTATCACCAGGTTTTATTATCATTTTATTGTATGTCTTAAGAAAAGAATTTACTTGCGGTTAAAGTTACGTAGAAGAATATTTTTAGTCAGAAAAGGAAAGAAAGAAGGAAAAGAAGTAGGGAAGAGAAACCGATACGGAGGAAACAGTTGTCCTCTGGCGGATGGGCATTTCGCAGTCAGGCTCTCTCTCTCTCTCTCTCTCTCTCTCTCTCTCTCTCTCTCTCTCTCTCTCTCTCTCTCT
>NW_020869102.1:140991-143491 GCF_003789085.1 Penaeus vannamei | reverse complement strand
TGTGCGGCTGACGGTCGGGTGTGCGGTCGGCCTGCCTTTGAAATCGGGGAATCGGGCGGGACAGATTTCTCCCAGAAGTTATCTTTCAATTACCGGTTATGTAGCGTTTATGTTTGAATCTCTTTTCTTGGAAAAATGACCGTATACTAAACATTTTAGATAAAAAAAAAGAAAGATTGTAAACACTTTTTTCCTAGTATGGATTTTTTTTAGCACGAAATATTTTCAGAGTGGTTAGCACAGGAAACTGGCTTTAGTAGGAAAAAAATAGACATATTTACGTAAAAACAGACAGACAGACAGATAAATAAGTACGACATTTAGAAACAAAATACTGTTAACAGCAAGTTATGTTTACAAGAAATACGGTTTTCGGTTACATGCTCCACAGTTGCCATATCAGCTTTCGCGTGAGACCCTCAGGACTATACTGATGAAGATTTACAATGCATGATTCTGAATCTAGAAATATAAGGGACGCGTTTTCCTTTTTTCCAAAGTCGAGGATATGATTTCCTCTTTTCATAATAAACTTGTAAGATTAGTTTATTCAACTATTAAACCAAATGGCGGGAATATATTTGGCTTTTGAAATTTCACGAGTAGGAGATGCGACATTTTTTGGCGGGCTTTTGCGGATTGCTCTTATCGAACGCAACTCGTGTCATCATTCGCATTTGCTCTGAAATAAGGATACATTTCCTCTGTTTTTATTAATTCTTTGTAATTTGCCATTCTCCTTTTTTCCATTTGTTTTTATTAATTCTTCGTAATTTGTCATTCTCCTTTTTTTCCATTATTATTATTTTTTTTTATCTCTTTCTCTCGTTTTTCCTTTTTTCTTTTAGATTCTCCTTAGAGTAATTGCGTATTTTTTCTGCGTTCAGTACATGCAAGTTTATTGATGTTTTTTTTCCTTTTCTTCATAAACTACGTGACATTTTTACCTTCCTTTGGCCGCCTTTTTAATAATGGCCAAAATAATGAATTCTTTACCTGTTTGCTAAAAGGGATAATTACGCCATTTTATGTACTTTATATCATCTTGTAAATAGTTAAATGTCTCTGAGAATTAGATTTTTTTCAGACAGCGCCACCAAAGTCGCTCAGAGAAAGAAAGAAAATAGAAAAGTTTCCTTTTGGTGTTGGTAGAGGTAATGTTATCAGCTGTAGTGATGGTTTACTCCAGATGTTTCATTCCTCTGCCTGCCTCTGCTTTATCCCCTTCCTCTTCCTCCTCTTTTCCCACTCACTCCTTCGTCCAATACTTTCCCTACTCCTTCTTTTACTACTTCTTCTTCTTCTTTTTCTTCTTCTCCTCCCCCTCCCTTCCTACTCCTTCTTTCTTCTTTTTCCTCCTCTCCTCCTCCTCTGCCTCTTTCTTCCTCTTCTTCTCCTCCTCCTCCTCCTTCTCTTTTTCTCCTTCTTCTTCCTCCTCTCGCCTCCTTTCTTCTTCCCCTCCTCCTTCCCCCTCTTCCTCCTTCTTCACCTCTTCCTCCTCCTCCTTTTCTTCTCCCTCCTCCTCCTCCTCACCTCCCTCTCCTCCTTCCACAAGGTCCTACACCTTACCCCACGCCCCCCCTCCCCTTCCCCCTCCCCCCCCTCCCCCTTGCGCGCCCGTCGGGTCGCCAACACAACAACAACAATTACAGTCATCAGCTTCACTGCGTCATACAGACACGTTGCGGGATAAACGTGTGCGTGTGTTTGTGTGTGTGTGTATGGGCATGTGTGTGTTGAGCGTGGTGTGTGTGGGCGTGTGTGTGTGGGTGTGTGGCGTGTGTGGGCGTGTGTGTGTGTGTATGGCATGTATGTGTGTGAGCGTGCGTGTGTGTGTGTGTATGGCATGTGTGTGTGTGTATGGGCATGTGTGTGTGTGTGTTATGGGCATGTGTGTGTGTGTGTATGGGCATGTGTGTGTGTAAGCGTGCGTATGTGTGTTTAGGTGCATGTGTACCTCACTCCGAATTCCTGCCCCCCCCCCCTCCCCCCTCCCCCCCCGCCCAGACATCGAGCGAGCCTCTCACCCATACCAAGACACCACATCCCACCATACCAGGGAAAAGCCAAGCTACGACGCACAAGCCTGCAATTGCAAGTGGTGCCGAGTGGACGGTGGTGGTATTGCAGTGTTATGGCGGCCCCGGAGTGCGAAGTGCCTCACCCAGCGACCCGGGCTTCTTGCAACGGCTGCTGCAATGCCTCCCTTTGTTCCTTCTTCCATCGTTTGCAAGGAGCGGATTCGGGTGATGAGGAAGCTATACTTATTCTCAATTCGATATTCTGTTCTATTCTTTCTGCCTCTTTTATATAGAGAATTGCCATTGTAATTAGTGGAATGAAGTGTTTTGGATTTGACTTTGTAGGACATAGGCCTTCGCCGGACTTTTCCCACGTCACTCTGTCTGCTTTTAGAATTCGCTATATATATATATATATATATATATATATATATATATATATATATATATATATATATATATGTGTGTGTGTGTGTGTG
>NW_020869102.1:118908-125891 GCF_003789085.1 Penaeus vannamei | reverse complement strand
ATGAAATTATGATTTAATTGCATGAGTTGAAAGAAACATCAACTCAATATTCTAAGTTCGTATGAAAAGAGAAAAGAAGGGAACTCAACTCAATACTCTAAGCTCGCATGGAAAAAAAAAGAAAAAGAAGAAAAAATAAATAAAAAAAATAAATAAATCAGTATTCCAATCTCGTATTCTAAGAAAGAAGAAAAGCAAACAAACAAACAAACATAAAGACATCAACTCAATCCTCTAAGCTCGTATGGAAAAAAACAAAACAACAAAGCAAAAACAAACACCAACTCAATATTCCAAGACGAAAACCAAACAAGGAAACAAAAGAAACACCAAAAATCCTCTAAGCTCGTATGGAAAAAAAACAAACAACAAAAAAACACAATCAACCTAACATATATCCAAGAGAAAAGAAAACAGAAACAAAAAGAAACACCAAAATCTTCTAAGCCCAAACAAGAAGACACATCAACTCGACCCTCTAAGCTCGTATGAAAAAAGAAAAACAAACAAAACAAAAACAAACATCACTCATATTCCAGAGAAAGAATAAAACAAGAAACAAGAAGAAGACACCCGAAAACCTCGAATCCCAAACAAGAAGACACATCAACTCGACCCTCTAATCTCGTATGGAAAAAAACAAACAAACAAAGCAAAAACAAACATCAAGAAAAACAAACAAAACAAAAACAAACATCAACTCAATATTCCAAGGAGAAAAAAAACAAAACAAGAAACAAAAAGAAACACCAAAATCCTCAAATCCCAAACAAGAAGACACAATCAACTCGACCCTCTAAGCTCGTATGGAAAAGAAAGAAAAACAAACAAAACAAACAAAACAAAAACAAACATCAACTCAATATTCCAAGAAAGAAAAACCAAACAAGAAACAAAAAGAAACACCCAAATCTTCTAAGCCCAAACAAGAAGACACCAAATCCTCTAAGCTCGTATGGAAAAAAAAAGAAAAACAAAACAAAACAAAAAACAACACCAACCAATATTCCAAGAAAGAAGAAAAAAAGAAACAAAAAGCAACACCCAAATCCTCTCTCAGCCCGCCCCGCCCTCACCAGATGAAGGCGACGCTGAGGAACTGGACGGCGTGGAGGGCGAGGGCCAGCGTCCGCCACTGCGCGAGGGCGAGGGCGATCCAGGGCAGCGCGCACATGCCCAGCGTCAGGAAGAGCATCACGGGCACGTTGGCCATGAGGGTGCGGTACTCGGGGGCCACGTACTCCAGGACTGCGGGAGAAGGGCGCCTCAGGGTTGCGGGCGTGGGCCTCGCCGCCCTTCGGGTGCTGTGGGCGTCTGTGCTTCTCTCTCTCTCTCTCTCTTTCTCTCGCTCTTTCTTTCTCTGTCTCTGTCTCTGTCTGTCTCTCTGTCTCTGTCTCTTTCTTCTCTGTCTCTGTCTCTGTCTCTCTCTCTCTTCTCTCTCTCTCTCTGTGTCTCTCTGTCTCTCTGTCTCTCTGTCTCTCTCTCTCTCTTCTCTCTCTCTCTCTCTCTCTCTCTCTCTCCTCTCTCTCTCTCTCTCTCTCTCTCTCTCTCTCTCTCTCTCTCTCTCTCTCTCTCTGCCTTTATCTCTCTTTTGTCTTTCTTTCTGGTTACTCTCTCTCTCTATCTGTCTATCTATCTATCTATCTATCTATCCATCTCTCTCTCTCTCTCTCTCTCTCTCTCTCTCTCTTCTCTCTCTCTCTCTCTCTCTCTCTCTCTATATATATATATATATATATATATATATATATATATATATATATATATATATATATATATAATGTATATAATATATATATATATATATATATATATATATATATATATATATATATATATGGTGTGTGTGTGTGTGCAAGGTCTATTTTAACACATTTATATAGACCTTGTGTATGTATGTATGTATATGTGTGTGTATGTATGTAAGTATGCATGCATGTATGTACTTATATGTGTGCTCATATATATATATATATATATATATATATATATATATATATACATATATATATATGTATATGTATATGTATATGTATATGTATATGTATGTTTATGTATGTATGTATGTATACACATGATTGCGTATGTGCACAAATATCCCCCCCCCCCCCCCTCCCCAGCGGCACCGGCGCAGGAGGCCACTCACACAGGACGAAGGCCACGAGTCCCTGCTGCTCGTGCGTTACCCCGACGAAGAACCTGCAGGCGGCGAACATGGCGAAGGAGTCGCTGAAGGCGGACGCGACCCCGCGGCGCCCCCAGCAGGTTGGTGAAGACGATGATGGGGAGTCTGCCCCAGATGTCGGCCGCCCAGCCCAGGCTCGGCGACCCCACCATGGACCCCACGAAGAGAGCGACTGCGCCAGCGCCGGTCGCCAGTCCTCGTCGCACACCCAGTCCAGCTGCGGAGGAGGAGACGGTCTGGGGACTCCGGGGCAGGGGAGGGGGGGGGGGGGTGGCAGGGCACGCTGCACTCGAAATTATTATTCTCTAAGAGTGGTTGAAACATTTCTATCTCGTGTCAGTAATATGGTTTCATGATTTATTATTATTATTTTTCATCATTATATTTTTTTAGAATAATTTTTATTTATCTATTCATTATTTTATTATTATTATTTCTAGAATGAGTTGATACAAAATTCGCACATCTTACTTCAATCATATTATCTTCACAATCACAAAACTATCACCACAAGTCTCTCCAAACAAGTAAACACGAATTACACAAATAAGCCATCAAAAAGCGCAATCACTCCAACACAAAACAACAAAATATCCACTCAAATGCAGCCAAGGGGATACGCGCGCAAAACAAACTCAAAAACAACAAAACAGTCACAGTAACAGGGTCTCGAGCGCCGGGGAGGGACAACAGGACAACAGGACAAACAACAGGACAACAGGAGGCTCGTCTGATGCTAATGGGATCCACATGAGCTGGTAATAGGATACCTGGGACGTAATGGTAGGATAGTAGAGGGAAAAGTTGTAAATCCATCCATGTGTACAGCTGGTGAGCGGCCACGTCGAGTCGGGCCAGCTCAGGTTGCTCTCCACCACCTGTGGATGACGTCGACGGCAGCGACTTATCCTCCTCCTGCTCATCAGGTTACCGCTTACTCCTTTTTTATTTTTTTTTTCCTTCTTTTATTCATTTTTTTCTTCTTCTTTTGAGAAACTTGGTTATACTTTTTTTCACTTTCATGTTTATGGTGTGATCTCTCGTGTGGGTTTTTGATTTGCATTTTTGGAACTTAATGATGAAACTGAAGAATCTTTTGATTTCATGTTATACGTGGATTAGCTAATCGACTTTTGGTGGATAGAACTATATTGCCAATGGATATGCTAATGATATATTGCTTGTGAAACATTTTTATTGTTCTGTTTCCATCCAACACTATGTTTGCCTTGTATTCTAGCAAATAATTTTTTACTATGATTTATAAACATCCATATCTGAATAATTATCTAATATCTCAACATATATCATTATTATTATCACTATCATTATCATTATTATCATTATTGTTATCATCATCATCATCATCATTAATATATTTATCATTATTATCATTATTAATATCGTCATCATGATCAATTATATTTGTCATTATTATCAAAACATTAATAATAACAATAAAATAATAATGATAATAATAAGAAGGAGAATGAAATAATGATAATAATAAGAAGGAGAATGAAATAATGATAATAACACTAGCAATAATAACAATAATAACATAATGATAATGATGATGTTAATGACAAAAATGATAATGATAACAAAGAAAATAATAATAGATAACAATAACAATAATAAATTGACAACAACAACAATAAGAATTATAATAATAATTATAACTATAATGATAATAAATAACCTAACAATGATAATAATAATAATCATACTAACAATGATAATAATAATAATAATGAAATGGCAATGATAATAAAATGACACCAATAAAAACGAAAAGAATATAGCAGAATTACCAATTACACACCACCTTTTCTCACCTGTGTGAAATTGACGTCGTATCTCGCGCAGGACAGGTACTCCCCGTCGGCGTGGCGCGGGACAGTGAGTTCCTTAAGCTGCCCCTCCGTCAGGTTGAGGTGCTCGAGGCCGGGCGGGGGGCGGCACCAGTGGGGCGGCGTCAGGGTCATGAACATCTGGCCGAAGTAAACAAAGGCCACGAAGATGTTCAAGATGGCGGCCACCCCGAAGAGGATCTGGGAAGGGCGCGGGCAGGTCGAGTCATTAAGTCATCGGCGGCGGTTGTTGGGTTTTAATTAGATGATTTTTAAGATTATTATTATTTAGAAGTAGAGAGGAAGGAAGGGGGAAGGGACAAAGGAGAGGAGAAAGTGCAAGTCGAGAAGTGGACATCAAAGGACACAGAGAGGACATTTGATTTATTGATGTTGTCATGGAGTGTTCAGGATGTTCTAGATCATAGAGTGTTCAGGGAATGGATTTTTGTTGTTCATAGAGTGTTCAGGGATTGTTCTAGACTTTTTTGTTGTTCATAGAGTGTTCAGGGAATGTTCTAGACTTTTTTGTTGTTCATAGAGTGTTCAGGGAATGTTCTAGACTTTTTTTGTTGTTGCTGTTCATAGTGTTCAGGGAATGTTCTAGACTTTTTGTTGTTGTTGTTGCTGTTCATAGCGTGTTCAGGGAATGTTCTAGACTTTTTTGTTGTTCATAGTGTTCAGGGAATGTTCTAGATCGCGGGTGTTGCGCAATGTGTAATTAGCTGTGTTTTCGTACTAAATCTTTTGGTTATGACCCGGTTTCATCTCCCTAACCGGTTCCCTTCCTCTGTCCAACCTTTTCATTCGTTTATTCTTTGATTTTACAAGATTATCTCTTATCTTATTTTCTTCTGTTCCTTCTGTTTCTTCGAGAATTATTACCCTCCTGCTTTCAAAATACCACTGAAATGCTATTTTCTCTTCATAATTATATACTTTCCCTCCTGTATTTTTAATGGAGGCGAAGGTGCAGAGATATGATAAATATTCACAATATTCACAATATACCGCTGTTATTTGCACTCTAAATAGACAAAATATTCAGTGATTTACCATATACGGGGAGGGGGGAGGGGGGACCTCACTCTTATTTTAAGTATCCATTTTAAATATTATCATTATTATAATTATTAAGTTTTGTATGTGAATTCTATTATTATAGTTTTGCATGCGAATTGTGAGCCCGCAAATGGACTTAAAAGTAAAGGATGAGGATAACCTAAGTTACCTCATCCTTTGAGATGTAATTTTTCTTTTGTCTCAATAAACGTGGCAAAGTCAAAGTCACACTACATTTAACCCCTTCATTAACGTCCAAAATAGACCAGAATAGACAAAAAAAAACAAAATAGACCCAAATAGACCCTCATTATAGACCCAAATAGACCCTTATTATAGACCAATATAGACCCAAATAGACCCTTATTATAGACCCAAATAGACCCTTATTAGAGGCCAAAATAGACCCAAATAGACCAAAATAAACCCAAATAGACCCTTATTAGAGACCAAAAATAGACCGTTATTATAGACCAAAATAGACCCTTATTATAGACCAAATAGACCTTATTATAGACCAAAATAGACCCTTATTATAGACCAAAATAGGCCCTCATTATAGACCCAAACAGACCCTTATTATAGACCCAAATAGACCAAAGTAGACCCTTATTACAGACCCAAATAGACCCTAATTAATCACAAAACGGTCCTTGTTCGTCACACCGGAACCGGCCGCGGCGGGCGTGGCTCAACCTAATTTTAAGCGAAGTTGAACTGGACCGCGAGTGCCTGGGGCGGCGGGTCAAGTGTCGCCCAGGGATCAAGTTGACCACCTGAAGCCACGGCAGGAGGTCTGCTTCGCCGTTTTCTTTCTCTTATTCCTTGTGTTCCTTCGTTTTCTTTCTCTCTCTCTCTCCATTTTATTGCCTTCGGTGTTTTTTTTCCGTTTTCTTTCTCTCATTTCCTTTTATTCCCTTCGCTGTTTGTTTTTTCCCCGTTTTCTTAGTTTTCTTTCTCTCACTTCCTTTAATTCCCTTCGCTGTTTGTTTTTTCCGGTTTCTTTCTCTCTCTGACTTGTGTTCCTTCGTTTTCTTTCTCTCACTTCCTCACATTTCCATCGTTTTCATTTTCTTTTCCTTTCAGTTCTTTTCTTTCTCTCTCTTCCTTTTATTCCCTTCGTTTTTTTTTTCGTTTTTTCTTTCACTTCCTGTTGCTCCCTTCGCTTTCTTTTTTTTCTTTCTCTGACTTCCTTTTATTCCCTTCGGTGTTTTTTCCGTTTTCTTTCTCTAACTTCCTTGTGTTCTCTTCGTTTTCTTTTTTTGTTTTTTCTTTTTCTTTTACTTCCTGTTGTTCCCTTTGTTTTCTTTTTTTTTCTTTCTCTCTCTTCCTTTATTCCTTCGCTGTTTGTTTTTTTTTCCGTTTCTTTGTTTCTTTCTCTCACTTCCTTGTGTTCTCTTCGTTTTCTTTTTTTGTCTTTGTTGTTGTTTCTTTCTCTCACTTCCTTGTTTTCCTTTGGAATTTTGTTTTCTCCGTTTTCTTTCCTTTCTCTCTTCCTTGTGTTCCCTTCAGTGTCTGCTTTCCCGTTTTCTTTCTCTCTCTTCCTTCTATTCCCTTCGTTTTCTTTCTCTCTCTTCCTTGTGTTCCTTCGTTTTCTTTCTCTCACTTCCTTCGTTTTCTTTTTTATCTTTCTCTCACTTGTTTTTGTCTGATTTATCTGTTGTCTCTTTCTTTTCTTTCGTTTTTTTCTTTCTCTTTATACCAGTTAGACAAAATTGAGTGGAAACAATATCTCGTATTTTCCCTTACTTCTCTTTCGTCTTTTCCTTATTCATTTACGTTTCTTTTTTATCTATTCATCTTTTTATGATAATCCCTAAATTATTATCATTAGATTATTATTAAATATTAAATATCAAATGTATTAGAACAATGCACGGTAG
>NW_020869102.1:98908-108908 GCF_003789085.1 Penaeus vannamei | reverse complement strand
CCCAACCAACCTAACCCAAGCCAATAACCATAACCCAACCAAACCCAACGCAACCCAACCCAACTAACCACTAAACCAACCCAACCTAACCTAACCTAACCTAACACTCGCGCAGAATTAAAATAGATCGTGTAAAAGAGAGGCGCGATTCTACAATCAACCTGGGTTCACGTCGCCCGCCCTTGGCCTTTTCCTACCCCCGGCTCTCGACCCTCCCTTCCTCTCGTTACTCTCCTTCCCCTCTTCTCCTACCCTTCCTCCTTCCTCCCTCTGCTTCTTCTTCCCCCCCTACTCTCTCTCTCTTCCCTACCTCCTCTCTCTTTCCTTCCCTACCTCCCTCTCTCTCTCTTTCCTTTCCTATTCTCTCTCTCCCTTCCCTCTCCCTCTCTCTCTCCCTCTCCCTTCTCCCTTCTATCTCTCCCTTCCCTCTCTCTCTTTTTCCCTCTCCCTACTCTCCTCTCTCCTTCCCTCTTCTCCCTCCTCTCCCTCTCCCTCTCCTCTCTCTCCTTCCCTCTCTCCCTATCTCTCCCTCTCTCTTCCCTCTCCTCTCTCTCTCTCTCTCCCTTCCTCTCCCTACTCTCTCTCTCCCTTCCTCTCTCTCTCTCTCTCTCTCCTACTCTCTCTCCCCTCTCCCTCGCCCCGCCCCCTCCCTTGTCAGTCGGAACAACCCGCCCGTTGATTGTCCTCGGGTCAATATTATCCTAATACCAACAAGACGCTGAATGGACGCGTTGCTCTGAAGGGTAAGACCAGATGTGTCTATTACCAACCGCATTAGTAGTTGTGAGTTACTGTTACGCATACCGAGAGTGTTTTGTTTTCCTCGCAGCGTATTTGCCGTTGCCTGTTCACATTTTGTTCGTTGAATAAAGGGATTGTTTATTTTTAAAAAGACGTGAAGACACATTAATTAGATCTTGAAAGCGGTGGAGGTCTGCCCCGCGGCGTCCGCCTTCATCAAGCCGAGGACAGCTTTAGGCGAGCGAGACCTCAGCTCGTGGCGGCCTGATCGACCTGACGCGGTCATCGTGTGCTGGATGCCTGCTGTGGTACGAGCCGACCTCCCCCCTCTTCAGTGCACGAGTCCTTGCGCCCGCCAGGAGGACTTTGCCGAGAAAGGACCGCCTGTGAGGATAGCCGAGGACTCCTCTCACTCATGAGCCCCACTTTAGCTTCTTACGGGAACCTCCTCTTGAGACCTGCTCGCGAATACTCTAAACGGCTTTGCGGTGATTCCTTTCCTCGTCGACGCTGCCTCTCCTTGCCTTTGTTCTCGTCGTCCGTGGCCCCGAACGCTCATCTGGCGATCCGTGCGAGTGTGTCTTCCTTCGCACACCCTACGTCAGGCTTGCAATATTTCAGAAGCAACGATGAGCCGTCGGCGTCCCTTCGGCTTTGGCGCGCTGCCGGCGACTCGCAAAACCAGGATGTTCGAGTCGGGCGCGGTGGCCGTGGCGCCTCCTGCCGGGCCTGCGAGTTCGTGTTTTTTCTTTTTCTCTTCCTTTTTTTTTTGCGCTCCGCTGTTTTCGAACAAAAACTGTCATTGTTCTCACCGCTTTGCTGCTCGGGGTTTTCGGTCTCCTCTTGCGGCTAAAATAAGCTCAGCGCCACAATGGAGCACACACAAACATGCTATTTTGGAGTCTTACCATGTTAATTCTTCGTTAATCCGAGAGATAAATCATATTCTAAGAAAGGAGATTACCCAACCGTCTCGTAGTCGTCACAAGAGACAAATGTCTTATAAACTTCATCTCCCAAAGTATTTCAAAGTTTACGATGTAGCACGACCTGCTCTGTCGCGAACATTCCCTGCTGCATGAATCAATAGACAAATGTAAACCTTGTTATAGCAGCCAACAAGACGGAGTTATGCAAACAAGTCGTGTTCGCAGCCCGTGCTATATTCGGCTGTGATAGCCAATGTCTGAGAGTGAGACCACGGAGAAATATAACTACGCTAAGTGCCGTAATAGGATCTTGCATGCAATCAAGTACTTCTTGAGCAACTGTAACAAGGACCTCATTGTTACGTTTTCTTCTATGCATATCCGCGTGCGAGGGGAGACTCCAATAGATTCTTAAAACTCGATCCCGTCTAACAAGTGGATCCTTATTTTAACGGTCATGGAGACATTATCGGTTTCTTCCGAATTCATTTAGATAGATACGAATAAGTTCAAACACACACACACACACACACACACACACACACACACACACACACACACACACACACACACACACACACATACGCACACACGTGCACACAATCAAACCATCACCAAATGTCTTGTAACATCATCTTCGTATTATATGCTCATTACCATTGCTATCTCCTCGCACCGCATTCACTCTCCTTTTCACATCATGCGTCACAACCCAAAATACAACCACATCAACCAGCCACAACCACTGAAATTTCCGCCTCCACTTTCGCATTTCCGCGCCACCGCATGCCACAGTGCCAAGCGCTGCGAAATAAACAGTTCAATAAACCGACTCCCGGCAACGAAACCCGCGCTCTCTATTTTCCGCTCTCGATTCCCGCCTTTTTTTTTTTTTTAGAGAGAGAGAGAGAGAGAATCCGTTACGGAACAAGGTTAAACTCCGTCCCAAACGCTTTTATTATTTCCTCAACCGCCGCTGTCGCCATCTGGCCCCGTGATGGACACCAACGCGTCCAACTCACGTAATATTCCCCCTCCGAAGTGCACCGTGATTCGCCGCTCTCTGGCGTCCTTGACCGAAGATGTGGGGCCGAGAACACATGGCGCGGGAAGCTAACGGTCCAGACGCCAGAGCTCGGCGGGTCGCTGTTTGCTGCACGAGTGATATATTCGGTTCGCTTAATGATATTCACATGCACGCACACACGCCCACGCACGACACACATGCATGGTAATGCATGATATACTGATTATAGACAAATACACACAAACATACATACATACATATATATACGAATATATATATATATATATATATATATATATATATATATATATGTGTGTGTGTGTGTGTGTGTGTGTGTGTGTGTGTGTGTGTGTGTGTGTGCGTGTGTGTATGTGTGTGTGTATATATGTACATGAATGTGAATATCTGTATATGTGTTAGTAACATATGTACCGTTCATCCGCAATTACATACACACACACCCGATGTGTGTGTGTGTGTGTAATGTATATAACTGCATATACATATATATGCATACATATATGTATATATACATATATATTGATATAGTTATGTATGTATGTATGCACTTGTGAATGTGTATATATATCATATTGTATACATATAAAAGATAGATAGATACATAGATATGTCTTATATATACAGTATAATACATATATAATATATATATATATATATATACACACATATATGTATATATACATATATATGTGTACGTGTGTGTGTTTTCATAAGCGTACACACACACACACACACACACACACACACACACACACACACACACACACACACACACACACACATACATAATATATATATATATATATATATATATATATATATATATATATATATATATATATCGCTCCTATTACCCTACCAATATCCTGAAATACCCATCTTTGCTACGACATCCTCAAGACGACACAAGCACCCCAAGGAAGGTGAAACGACCTTCGCCGCCCCAGTCACCGCCGACCCAACGGCAGGGAATCGCCGCCACACCAACCTCAACTTGCGAATCATTAGTCAATCGCTGAACTCGTCCCCGCACCTTCCACGACGACTAAGCCAAGGTCGTGGGTAAGAATCTTGAGAAAAAGAGATACCATACATACACGTGCAGGTTGTATGAAATACCACAGCCACACACTGTACCATACATACACGTGCAGGTTGTATGTGTGTAAGAAAAAGTGAGTGAGGTGAGAAAGGGAGAGAAAAGTGAGGAGGAGATAGAGAAAGTGGGGGGGGGAGAGGAGAGAAAAAATGAGAGAGAGAGAGAAAGATAAAGAAAGAGAAACGAATACATGTACGGAGAGGGAGAGAGAGAGGCGGATACAGATGTTGAAAGAGAGAGAGAGAAAGACGGATATGGATACACAGAGAGAGAAGGACGAATACAGATACGAAGAGAGCGAGAGAGAGAGAAACGGATACAGATGTGGAAAGAGAGAGAGAATGAGAAAGAGAGAGAGATGGATACAGACAGAGAGAGAGAGAGACGGATAGAGATACGAAAGAGAGGAGAGAGAGAGAGAGAGAGAGAGAGAAATAGGAAGAGAAACGAAAGTGAGTGAGTGAGAGAAAAAATAAGAAAAATTGAGAAAGAAAATGCATATAAACCTATACTGATGTATGCGTGCATGTGTCAGCTTGCCTTCGCGAACATATGTGTGTGTGTGTGTGCGTGTGTGTAAGTTGGCCGCCACGCACACAGTCATGCAACGCCCCCTGGCTTATCGCATCAAGGAGGCGAGCAGTGCCAATCTTATCTCTCCTCCCTCCCTTTTCTTCCTGTCTCTTGTTATCCACGCTTTGTTATATCCCTTCACTTTCCTGTTTCTTATTATCCACGCTTTCTTTTATCCCTCCCTTTTCTTCCTGTCTTTTTATTATCCACGCTTTGTTATATCCCTTCACTTTATTCTTGTTTCTTATTATGCACGCTTTGTTATATTCCTTCGGTTTCTTCTTGTCTCTCTATTATCCACGCTTTGTTTTATCCCTCCCTTTTCTTCCTGTCTTTTTATTATCCACGCTTTGTTATTTCCCTTCACTTTATTCTTGTTTCTTATTATTCACGCTTTGTTATATTCCTTCGGTTTCTTCTTGTCTCTCTATTATCCACGCTTTGTTTTATCCCTCCCTTTTCTTCCTGTCTTTTTATTATCCACGCTTTGTTATTTCTCTTCACTTTCTTCTTGTTTCTTATTATCCACGCTTTGTTTTATCCCTCCCTGTTCTTCCTGTCTCTTTATTATCCACGCTCTGCTATATCCCTCTGTTTTCCCCTTTTTTCTATCTACTACTTTAGCCAAATGCATATCTGTCTATCTATGATCTGTCTATCCATGAGATATCTGATTCATATATCTATGAGACATTATCTGTCTATATGAGACATACATATCTGTCTATCCATGAGACATACATATCTGTCTACGTATCTATGAGACATACATATCTGTCTATCTATCATACATATCTGTCTATATGAGACATACATATCTGTTCTATCTATGTACATATCTGTCTATCTATGACATACATATCTGTCTATTCATGAGACATACATATCTGTCTATCTATGAGACATACATATCTGTCTATCTATGAGACATACATATCTGTCTATCCATGAGACATACATATCTGTCTATCTATGAGACATACATATCTGTCTATCTATGAGACATACATATCTGTGAGACATATCTGTCTATCTATGAGACATACATATCTGTCTATCTATGAGACATACATATCTGTCTATCCATGAGACATACATATCTGTGAGACATACATATCTGTCTATCTATGAGACATACATATCTGTCTATCCTATGAGACATACATATCTGTCTATCCATGAGACATACATATCTGCTATCTATGAGTACATATCTATCTATGAGACATACATATCTGTCTATCTATGAGACATCATATCTATCATGAGACATACATATCTGTCTATCTATGAGACATACATATCTGTCTATCTATGAGACATACATATCTGTCTATCCATGAGACATACATATCTGTCTATCCATGAGACATACATATATGTCTATCTATGAGACATACATATCTGTCTATCCATGAGACATACATATCTGTCTATCTATGAGACATACATATCTGTCTATCTATGAGACATACATATCTGTCTATCCATGAGACATACATATCTGTCTATCTATGAGACATACATATCTGTCTATCTATATACATATCTGTCTATATATACTATGTCTATCTATGAGACATACATATCTGTCTATCATGAGACATACATATCTGTCTATCCATGAGACATACATATGATGAACATACATATCTGTCTATCTATGAGACATACATATCTGTCTATCCATACATATCTGTCTATCTATGAGACATATATCTGTCTATCTATGACATACATATCTGTCTATCCATGAGACATACATATCTGTCTATCTATGACATACATATCTGTCTATCTATGAGACATACATATCTGCATATCCATGAGACATACATATCTGTCTATCTATATACATATCTGTCTATCTATGAGACATACATATCTGTCTATCCATGAGACATACATATCTGTCTATCTATGAGACATACATATCTGTCTATCTATGAGACATACATATCGTCTATCCATGAGAGATGAGACATACATATCTGTCTATCTATGAGACCATATCTATCATGAGACATACATATTGTCTATCTATGAGACATATATCACATACTATATCCTGAGACATACATATCTATGAGACATACATCTGTCTATCTATGAGACATACATTATTGTCTATCTGAGACATACATATCTGTCTATCTATGAGGACATACATATCTGTCTATCTATGAGACTTATCTGTTATCTATGAACATACATATCTGTCATCCATGAAGACATACACAATCTATCTATGAGTGAGACATACATATCTGTCTATTCCATGAGACATACATATATGTCTATCTATGAGACATACATATCTGTCTATCCATGAGACATACATATCTGTCTATCTATGAGACATACATATCTGTCTATCCATGAGACATACATATCTGTCTATCTGAGACTACATATCTGTCTATCCATGAGACATACATATTCTGTCTATCTATGAACATACATATCTATCTATGAGACATACATATCTGTCTATCTAATCTATACATATCTGTCTATCTATGAGACATACATATCTGTCTATCTATGACATACATATCTGTCTATCTATATACATATCTGTCTATCTATGAGATCTATGAGACATACATATCTGTCTATCTATGAGACATACATATCTGAGTCTATCTATGAGCATACATATCTGTCTATCTATGAGACATACATTAGCCAAATGCATTTTCTTACCCATCGTCATATCTGTCTATCTATGAGACATATATACATAAATCTCTCTATCAAGATGGTAGATATGCATGTCTATATCAGGTAGATATGTATTTATTTCAGTGAATATGCATGTCCGTATAATGAGTACTTACTGGGTCGCGCCTCGAACAATTTTGACAAACCGGCCGCATATCTTGTGATGACGAAATTGTTGATGATGAGTAAGTTAATATAGAGAAAGTGTGATATAGCAGGAAAGGAAAACATTTAAGAATAATAATAGAGGAATATGATAAGATTAACACAAAATAGGGTTGGAGGAGATTCGAAAAGAGATTAGACGGAGACGAAGAAAAGAAAACAGTTCTCATTAAGAGCATTTTTGATTAATTGGAATGATGTGGGGAGTGTATGATAATGATGATGCATTAGTTAATAGTAATGATATGAATTAGTAATAGATATGAATAATAGCAGAAGCAATTGTAATGATTATGATAATAATGATAATATATGATATATAGTATTTAGCAGTAATGATTATTATGATAATGCTAAAGTTATTAACAGTTGTAGTAATAATTATTGTAATAAGGATAATAGTAATAACAGTAGTAGTAATCATTATTGTAATATTGATAATGAAAATAACAATAATGGTAATTACTATTGTAATAATGAAATTAATAATAGTAATTATTATTGTAATAATGATAATAGTAACAACAGTTGTTGTAGTAATGGCTATGATAATAATAACGGCATAAGTAGTAGGGATTATTACAAAAATAATCATAGCAATAACAGTAGTAGTAAGGCCTATGATAACGATGATGATAAAAGCAGCAGTAGTAATAATGATGAATATATTTAGTAATAGCAGTAGTAATAATAGTTATGATGCTAGTGTTTAGTATTTAGTAGTAGTATTAAATGACTATGTGTTTAATATTAATGACTATGATGATTATTGTAACAGTAGTAGCAGCAGTAATCATTATTATTGTAATGACAGTAGGCATAGCACTAATAATAGTTATGAGAATATTGAAAAGAATGAAAATGGTAATAATGATAATAGTGAAATAGTAATAACGATTGTAGTAGTAGCAGTAAAAAGTAGTAGTAGTACTATTCTACTACATTGAAAATAGATATATAATACTAATAATAATTAATAATTGATAATAAGTAAATTAATGTAAATAGTAAGTTAACTTTAGTATTGAATAGTGTTGTAATAGTAGTAGCAGTATATAATCTATGAATAATTTGATAATAATTAAGATGATAATGATAATAGTAAAGCCAATAGTAAGGTGTAATTATATAATAATAATTTTATAATAGACATCTGATAATAATAATAATAACAATAATAATAATAAGGATAATAATGACCAATATTAAATGTAATAAGCAATCAGTAACACAATTTATATTACTAGAATCGTCGTTTAACGGACAATTATAGATACGTAATATAGTATTATAAATTAATTAGTGTTAGTAATTGTATTGTCTCTAGCCTATAGCGATATGTTATGGTAAAATATAGAGTAATTAAGTTTTAGAACTTATATCTTAGTCCTTAGCTATCGTTAATCTATATAACTAGTATAGGCAGCTAAGTAGTAGTTCAGCATCCTATGGTCTTAAGTATAGAAGTTAATTTTATAGTAGTAGTAATAGGTATAATAAAGTAAAGTAGTTTTTGAGAGTAGTTAGTAGTCAAAGTAGAGTATTATCTTAGTAGTAATAATGTGTGAGTCAGTAGTAATAAATCCTATACATAGTTTAAAGTAATATAATGAGTAAGTAGTAGTATATGTAGTAGGGGGGAGTCTTGTTATTTATCAATTATGATGCTTAGTATTGTTTTTATGTTTTAGTACAGAGTGAGTGATAGTCATGGAGGTTAGGTAGTAATAGTGAAAGTAGTAGTAATAGTAGTAGTAGCTAGTAATATAGTTAGTAATCAGTAGATAGTAATAGTAAAGTATCAGTTAGTAATAGTAGGCAGTGAGTTAAATAGTAAGGTTGTAATCCAGTAGTAGCTAGTAATACGTAGAGTAGTACATAGTGAAGAGTAAGTAGCTAATAGCTATTTTAGTAATAGTTAGCAGTAATAGTTAGTATCTAATAGTAATTAGTATAGTAGTAATAGTAGTAAGTAATAGTAGGCAGTAATAAGTAGTATTAATAGTAGTATTAATAAGTTAGCAGTCAATATCTAGTAAGTATATAGTCAGCGAGTAGAGAGCCAGCCAGCTGTCATGTAATAGTAGTAGTAGTAGTAATAGTGTATAATAGAGTAGTAGTAGTATAATAGCTAGTAAACAGCAGTAACTGTCAGTATTATAGTAACAGCAGTTTTAACCAGCCGCGGTTGCTGCACCGCCCTACTATGACTCCAGTCACACGCTCACAGTCTTCACACAATATCTCCAACAGTAGCTCTCTCAATCGCGCCAATGGGATCAGGTAGCCTGAGGCCCTGCAAGAACTCCCAAGATTATATGCTAAAGTTGAGGCTCAGGTAATATCAAATAAGTAAAAATAAGTAAAATAAGAATGAGGAATTGATGGTTAGGAGAGGAGGAGGAGAGGATGGGGGAGGAGGAGAAGAAGAAAAAAGAGGAGGAGAGAGGAGGAGGAGAAGAAAAAGAGAAGAAGAAAAGAGGAGAGAGGAGGAGAGGAGGGGAGCACGAAAATGATGGCGAGGTGACCGTAATGATGATTAATAATAACAGAAATTATTAATGATGGTTAAGATGATGATGAAGATAACAATGGCAATGTAGTAACTATAATAGTAAGGATGAGATGGAATTATCTAAACACTAACGCATAACGTGATGTTATGGACTCATTGTTATAATTCAGTGTATGGTTATAATGAATAACGTGAATGATTAAAAT
>NW_020869102.1:81408-88908 GCF_003789085.1 Penaeus vannamei | reverse complement strand
GGATTATCATCAGACAATCGAGTTTACTTCCCTATATTTCACCTCTATAATTTAAAATTTAATGATGTTAGAAATAGTCATGAGAGGTACAGTATCTCTTATTAATCTAAAAGAATAAAGGCTTGAAGGGGAAATGTTCAGAAGAACATGGAGTGACTTTAAGGATGGAACTGCATTGTTAGGCAAAGAACAACAAACCTCTGACTTGTACTTTGGCAAGATAGAGCTTAGACTTGTTCCTTATTTGACGAATTCCTAGGGAGGGCCAGAGGGGCTCTCATGCCAGAATATATGGGGTGGAGGCTTGCTTGTAGCAGTGCTGGCAACATGAGGGCAGTGGCAGGGAGAGGTCATCTGAAGTTATGCCATTTGCCGTTTGACTTGAAGCCGAGGAGAAACGATGGAAGGTACTGCTTTTCATCATCAGAAATCTTCTTCTTTTTTTATGGATATATATTGATATTTTTTTTAGAAACAAAATAGTTATTAAGCTAAATTAAAATGTCTTGAAAGTTTTGTCACAGTTGAAGAGTAATGATACTTTAAAGCAGATAATAGAATGGATTTTTTTCCTTTAAAGAGGACGTACTCTACACCTTGAGCATGGTTATGCATAAAATGTTGATTACTAGCTACAAAAAAATCCTTTATTATGTAGAACGTATGATGAAATGTGATGTTTGTTTTTATCATTTTTATTACTGTTAGTATTAAAAATGTGACTACTTGTAAAATGCAAATGTGACGGGCAATTGTGGGTAGTGCAGTGTATGAAGAATTTTTTCTAGTTTATAGCATGAAAGTCGTACAATTTATAGTTTTGTGAAGTTGCGAATCTATACAGTGATGCCCAAAGAACTGCATTTGGTGATAGGGCAGACAAGCATTGCATGAATCAATCCCTGTGGCCTTGACACACTTGCACAGGCCAACAAATCTCCACCACTTGTATTTTGCTAGGAAAACTGAACTGGTACCTTATTTGACAGTTTGTCATAAAGGCCAATTCTTTATACTTTTTAGTACAGATGCACTTGCCAGAAACTTAATCACAAACTCCATATCACAGCTATTTGTTACTCTTTGATATGGATGCACTAAGTAGGGCAAATTGTATATGAAATTCTTTTTGAGAACAAAATGTTGGTACGAGAAATAATCTGCAGACACGAATGGTAATGCCACAAATAAAGGAAAAAGATCGTGGAAAGCACTGCTCTCAGCCTAAGTCCGCTCGGTGCTCCCGAGTTTCAGCTTCTTATCTTGTCATGCATACCCATCAACCCTCCCCTTGGGCACCCAGGCATGGCAACTTAGATTGTTGAATAAGTTTTGTGATGTGCAGTATGGGACAAAGTGAGTGCATCCATATTGTAAAGAATTGCCCAAGTTTCAACAATTTAAGTTTCTGTTGGTGGCAAAAAACAACACAAACACACACACACACACACACACACACACACACACACACACACACACACACACACACACACACCTTTGCATGGCAAGATAGAGCTGAAACTGGTGTTACTGTGGGTATCTGCATATTATTTCTCATACCATCGACTGCAACTATTTGTCTTCTATAAGAATATCTTCAATTTGCTGAAGCTAAGTATGTTCATACCAGAAAGATGAACCTCAGAAAGGCTTGCAAGCTCTACCTTGCCATGATTTACTTGGTGGTTATTTGTTTGTCTTTACCACAGCTATTGGTCAAGCTGCTACAAGTATCATTTTTGATCTGTTAGTCTCAGATACATGGATTGTTCATTTTACTTTTTTAGAATTTGATTTACATATAGATGGCTCCACAATTGTGCATTATTTTCTGAATTCGATTACATAAGATGCTCCACAAATCCGCCCCCACCTCTTCATTACTCACCAACAACAACCGTCTAAGCATCCAGTATTTCCCGTACCATCGCCCGTCTTGCTATGTTGATGCTCCTTCCCCTTGCCGCAACCCCAATAGGCAGCTGCCTGTTTTCTCCCGGCCTCCTCACTCCCTCCTTCTTACACGTCACATAGCAGTTCTGCCCCATGTCCTCCCCCCTCCTTCCTCCCCCACCCTTTCCTTCAATGGACAAAGCGATAGTTTCCCCTCCTCCTTCCTAACCTCCTCTTACGCAACTCGTATTCATTTTATCTGACAACCTATCAGAGAAGAGGTGTACGCTGATGAGGTGTCTGTCCACTGCGTGATGTCCTCACCCCCTTTCCACCTCCCTTTCACTCCCGAGCCCATAATGGCACCCCGCTATTAATACATGCCATGACTCTTAATGGTTCTGGCGCTGGCTATGTACCACAGCTTGTTAGCCCCCTAGCTTGCTACTTGCCTCTATGAGCTTGTGTCCCTTGCTTAACTTATTCACATCACATAAAAATTAAGGCCTTCCAGTCTCTCCCTCTCCCTCCACTCCACTAATGATAGAGTAGGGGGGGTTTTTGGTTGGAAGGGCATTGTCAGGTTAGGCCTTGTAAGAGGTGTAGAGAGTAGAGTGGAGTTGAAGTAGAGGGTTAGAGGGCGGAGGAGGGAGAGGAGAAGGGAGGGGCGGTAGGAAGGAGGAGGAGGTATACTTGCTTGTATACGGAGGTGAGGTGGATGTGAGATGTGAGATTGGGAAGTGTAGAGCGGGTGGGAGAGAGGAGATAGAGGAAGGGGGAGACAGAAGAGAAGAGAAGTAAAAGGAGGGAGGAGAGAGAGAAGAGGAGAGGGAGGTTAGGATGGGCGGAGAGAGTGAGAGAGTAGAGACGAGAGTTAAAGTAAGGAAGACAAGGGAAAGGAGGGGATGGAGGGAGAAACTGAAAATAATGGGAAAGAGAGGGAGGAGAGAGTGGTGGAAAGAGAAAGGGGAAAGGGAGTAGGAGGCAAGGAGGAGCACAAGAAAGGCGAAAGCGAGAAGGAAACAAAAGCACAGGACGAGAGGGAAATATAGATGCGAAGATCGCTTAAAGAGGGGAGTGATGGATAGTACAAGAATAGTTGGAATGGCCAATGATCGGCAGGTGATAGAACAAGTGAGAACAGTGACAAGTATGTCTAGTTATGGAAGTTAAAACCAGGGGCGCTCTCTCTTGATGTTTCTTTCCGTCTCTCTTTGTCTACCTGTTTCTCCAATTTTTCTCCCTTTCTCTCATTTTCTTTCGGTTTTGCTTTCTCTCCTCTTTCAATCTCTCTCTCTCTTTCTCTCTTTCTCTTTTCTCTGTTCTCTTTCTCTTTCTCTTTCTCTTTCTCTTCTCTTTCTCTTTCGGTTTCTCTTTCGTCTTTCTCTTTCTCTCTCTCTCTCTCATGCTCTCTTCTCTCTCGTGCTCTCTGCTCATTCTCTCTACTCTCTCGGTGCGTGTATATATATAGGATATCTATATATATATATATAGTATAGTATATATATATATATTTATAATATATATATATGTGTGTGGCCCAATGTAGATTAAATGGCGTCGAAGGAGGGAGTGGTAGGGTGCTGTGTTGAGTTGTTTGGCCTTTGGTGAGAGAAGGAGGAAGTGAGTGGAAGGAGTGAGGGAGTAGATGGTGTGTGGGACTGAGGACAGAGGAAGAGTGGTCATGAGAGGAGGAGGGAGGAAGGTGTAAAAGTGAGAGAGACAGATAGGTAAACGGATTAAGGGCCGGAAGGAGAGGGGTGTGTGAGGATCGGTGTGAGAGGTAGAAGAGGATTGGAAAAATAATAATGTGGATGGATATATAAATTAGTTAGTATAATAGGAGTACTAAGTCTACTTAGTTATTATATTTAAATGAGTACCATAATTAGTATATAGTAAATATGATATGAAAAATTTAATTAGGTATATTAACATCATTACAGACATTACATGCGATTATGTATGCAATTGGTATATGATTTTGTCTACTGGGTTCGCTCTTCCTCTTAGCCACCTCTCGGCCAGTGTCATCCTTCCCTGGCTTTCTTTCTCCCCACCCCTCGTCTCCATGCTCCTCCTCCCCCACCCATCTCCTGCTCCTTCCTTCCCCACCCCCTCTCCAGCTCCTTCCCTCATTACCTCAATACTCATATTCCATTAGAGTCGCCGTCCCAACGAGGGGGTCAGTTGTCAATCATGTCTGTCTGTCTGTCCAGGGAATATTCAAGAGCTTCTACGCAAACAGCAACAATCCGAGGGGGAAGTTAACGCGAGTTCAATACGAGTTGGATTGTATTGTCGGTTCCTTGGAATTATTGTGTGTGGGAGGCAATGGATCACGGGCTTTGGTGGGGTGTTTGCGTTTGGAGGTGGAGTGCGGTGGGGATGGGGGGGGAGCCGGAGGAGAGGATGGAGGAGTGGGAAATGAGGCAATGTACGGCAAAGGCAGGGCGTTGAATAGGAGCAGTTAATACGGTGATAGATTCTTTCTATGACGCGAGGGTTAGGCGTTTTGATCACATATTGTATAATAGGTAGAGAGGGTTAGGCACGATAGGGCAACCGGGCAAGACAAGCGACAAGAGAGGCGACATAAAGAATGGGGAAGGTAGATCAAATAGAGATAGGAAGGAAGTGGGAATCTAATTAATTTATTGATGAAAGTTGAGGTGAAGGAGAAGATAGAGGTAAGACAAGTAAGGTGATGTGAAAGGATAGGCGGTAGGAAATGGGAGTTAGGCATGGTGGGTGGGCTGGGAGTGGGGGGAGGGTGGTAGGAGGGGGGTGTCTTTGGTGTGTGATTGTTTGTCGATGGGGATGGGTAGGGATATTGTTAGTTACTAGGGTTTAATATACAAAATATGTATATGATTTACTATAAAGGTATTAAAATGAGATATGTATACAAATTTGTATATAGTCCATATTTAATTATGTGAGGTAGTGGGAGAGAACCTGCATTTGGAGATATTAATACCTTGCAATTAGGCATTACATGTGTGCTGTGGTGTGTAACGGTGTAGGTTGTGATGTAGGGAGTGTGGTGATGGTGATTGAGCGAGAGATGTAGTGCGTGTGTATTTTAATTTTTAAGGAGTGATTTGAGTGGTGTGGTGGTGCTGTTGTGCTTGTGTGTAGTGGATGGGAGGGAGGCATATGTGTAGTTGTGTGTTGTTACAGTGTGTAGTGTCGATGAGGTGTGTGAGGTAGAGTGTGTTTGTGTTTGTGTTTTTGTGTTGTGTCGTGTGTGTAATGTGTATGTGATAGATAGAAGCGATGTGGTAAGATATAATAGTGTATTGTGTGTGTTTGTGTTGAGTGGTGTTAACTGTGTGTCATGTTATAGAGGGTGTGGTATGAAGTGTGTTGTTTAGTCCGGTGTATGTTAAGGTGTGTTGGTATGAGTGTAGTGCGTTGGTTAAGTCATGGTTTGGTGGTGTGTGATCAGTGTAGTGTGTGGCTCTGATATGGATGTGTGGTGTGAAACTGCACTGTTGGTTGTGGTATTGTGATGTGTGTTGTGGCTTGCTGTGATTGCTGTGTGGAGAGTCTTGTAGGGTGGGAGGTGGCTTAGGCAAGCGGATGTTAAGGGATTGTTCGGGCTTAAATATTGGTGCGAGCTGGGTTTAGTTTTATGGGTTGCTGGTGTAGCATTGTTGTGGTAGTCCGTGGCGATGGAGTTGGTAGTCTGGTAACGGTGTGCGTTCTGACGTTTTGCGTTGCGTGTGCGTGCCGTTCCCGGTTAATGAGTCAGTCGTCAAAGCTGGATTTTCTTTACTATTTTGTTTATCCAAGTATCTGTTGATATATGTTACCTACTGTCCTTCTGCAGTTTTTGCTACAGCATTTACAAGCTCTTACAAGTGGTGTTTGGTGGAAGACAACTAGTTTGGGAGCCAAGAAGATGGCATCGTGGTGCGTGAGATTGTGTGGTGTGCTGTTGTGAGTTGTTTGAATGTGGAGTTGTGTGTGATGCAATAGTGAGGGTTGGCAAGTAGATATGCGTGCTGTCTGCAGTTTTGATCGCGAGAGATACGCTGAGCGCATTCGGACCCTGCCGGGGACGCAGATGTGGGAATGTGAGTGTCTTAACGTGCCTAAATGAATAACCCTCCTCATTGCCAGCGCGGCTTGCTGTTTTTGTATGTTTGTATGCCGTGATGTAATTCTTAGATGGATGCTTAAGCCTCGGGGCGCATTATTGTGGACGAAGTGCGTGGAAAATGGTTGATGCCTTCATCTTTAATGCTGGCCTGTTAAGCAAATCGCGTGTGTTAGTATATGGCGAGTCTACTTGATTCCTGAGTATTGGAGACGGAGTGGATGTTTTCTTCGGCATGGTTGCTCTTCCTGCGCGTCACTTATGTACGCAGGGGCACCCATTTTACCAAGCGAGAGGCCGTATGTCCTCTTGGGAATATACTTCACCGCGGAAGGAGTGTGCATTAAGGGCCGGAGGACAGCGACGGCCCGAGATTTTAATACATATGCGAGCCCGACGTTACGGCTGAGAAACATAGAATGGCGGGGATAGTTGATCCGACATTTAGCCGAAAGTGTAATCTTTGCGATCAACTTTGGATGCCGTTGGCGTCCTTTACTTCGGTTCGTCAGGTATGTCTTGTTGTCGACGGTTGGTGCATTTTAGTACCTGTGTCTTGCAATTATTTATGGATTTATACTATACTTTATATATATATTATGGACTTATTTAATTCACTGGTGGGGTTTTTGCTTTGAATGTTATGTTTATTTTATTTATAATTATGATGGCAGTGATTATATCATAACTGTTGATTTATTATTAGTAGTGCTGTTATTATATTAAACATTTCACAGCTATTATTTTTATTACTGTTATTTTAGTCATTAGAGAATAGTTATTACTGCTTGTAGTTCCTTGATAATTGTTATGTTTTTTTGTGTGTGTGTGTTTGTCATTGGATTGTAGTATTACTGACTTTCTTAATTTTTGATATGGTTTTATGATACTTATGTTATTGTTATTGCCGTTGTTACTAATATTGTTTTTTTTGTGTTAAGTATTTGTATAATGTCAACAATTTTGTTTTGATAAAGATAAATATGACTTCTAGAACTTTTCAGTCTAAAATCTGTTATATTTTTGCATACTACTAGATAGTGTACATAACCTCTGTGTGAAATGTGCTCTTTGCATAAGCAGTGTTTCTAGATCAAAGTTGCCACTTTTACGACAAAGGATGTGACTGCGATAGGAGTGCCTTGATATTTGGATTAAAATGTCTAATTTCATTAATGACCATAAAAAGGTATAGGATTTGGACAAATGATACCCAGCTACTACGTACTTCACTAACTCCAGTCAGTGCCAAAATCTGCGCTCCAGCATAACATTCTTATATACTGTAATGGAGGTAACTTGATTGCAGGTGTTCAAGAAACCAGGGAGAAAAATGTTTAATGATTTTGCTTTTTGTATGCATGTCCTTGTGGAAAATTGTGATATAGCTTGATAAAATGCATATGTTTGGTGGGTAATATTGAAGTAATAGTGATATTTTTACTCATCATTTGTGATTATGAGAGTGAAAGGTTCAAGAATTGATGCTGTGGTGAATGTTG
>NW_020869102.1:53226-73226 GCF_003789085.1 Penaeus vannamei | reverse complement strand
GCTGTCACAATGATTTAGCTATTCAAATGCTTAATTATGATTTGTGTCACATTTTGTTTAATTTTATACTTCCATTTTCAAATTAGTTTGGTATTTTGGGTAGAGCAAGATTTGGAGGGTGTATGTTGTTTTGCTATTACTCTTTCAGTGTTATTTAGTGCTCTTGTAGAGAAATATTTTCTAATAATGGAAATATGTGATAGGTACATGGTGTAGGAAAGTTCCAAGTAGGTATGTGGCAACATGCATGTGCAACAGCTTGAGTCACCATCTGTCAGGAATTAAAGATGATGTTAAGACATGTTTGAGACATGTTTTGTAATGATACTAGTACATATTCATTCACTTTTAATTTATAACTACTACTATGTTGAATTCTTGAGTAACTGAATGTGGTGTTATACAGTTACATGATAAAGGAGACCTTTAAACTTGCAAAACACTTCCCTCAGCTTTGTTGAAACATGTTGGTGCTACCACGTCATGAGGAAGCGTTCCACCCACTCACTCAGTGCAGCTTATCTTAGTGAGGCAGAGGGAGGGGGCTGAGGGAACCAAAGGGAATCATATGGGTCATTTTGGGGGTTTTCTTTGAAATTTTGTGCATCCAGATGGTTTTTAAAAAGAATTCTAATTTGGATACAAGTGTAATCTGTAAAATAAACCATGGTATAGTAGTAGTTGGTGTACACAGCTGTTGATAGTGTTGTACATTTAGGGCCCTTAAGATATAATTGTAGCAGAGATTTGAGTTGTTATATTGTTGATTTCCTAAGGAATGTGTTTAGGGTTTTGAAGTCATCATGGAAGATATTATGAAAAAAGTGGAAGTAAGAACTCCTCTATTGGGAATGGATTTCTTGGACATATTGGTACTTTTCTGGGAGATAAATTGATGGTATAAGTGTCATGTAAATGTAAATATGAGCTTGTGATGCCTCCTGCTAAACATTTTTTACTTCACCCAACAGAATTTGTTCCATTTGGCCATGGATGATGACCCAGATGTCCGCAAAAATGTATGTCGAGCCCTTGTTATGCTCCTGGATGCTCACATTTCCTCCTTGATTCCTCATATGCACAACATCATTGAGTACATGATGATCAGAACACAGGTAAGTCACTGGATTGCTCATAGGGCTGTGTATTTTTCTGGGAAGGTCCTTGTGTAATGAAATTGATTTTGGTTATATATCATCTACCCCCAGTGGTGAGATGTTGATTATTGCAACATATGTAAGTCTGATATATTTTTAAATCGCATAAAAAAAATTGTGTTGGTTGAATATTCCTCTAATTTTCAGGATCCGGATGAAAATGTAGCCTTGGAAGCTTGTGAATTCTGGTTGTCGTTGGCTGAGCATCCAATCTGCAAAGAGACCCTGAAACCACACCTACCAAAGTTGATACCCATTTTAGTGCGAGGCATGAAGTACTCGGAAATAGACATCATCCTTCTCAAGGTGTGTGTTGATATTTTTTAGGAAATTGTTAATGGTTTTAATGGACAATGTATACTTAAGGTTCCCTGAAATCAGTAAAGTTGCAATAAGTGAATTCACGTTCTTTGTTCTAAGGAAATTTTATCATTTATTAGGGTGATGTTGAGGAGGATGAGAGTGTACCAGACCGTAGTGAAGACATTAAGCCTCGGTTCCACAAATCTCGACACACAATCCGTCACGAACCAATGGAGAATGGAGGTAGTGGGGAAGAATTTCCTGATGACGAGTCTGATGATGGTCTGGACGATGATTCTTCTTTGTCAGATTGGAATTTGAGAAAGGTTAGTATCGTGCAATTACTACTGAATCGGTCTGCTTGGAAATAAGACGTGTACAGATGTTAATTGAAATTCTGAAGTTTATGAGCTTCAATTTCATTTGTTTGTTTACATTACATTTTCAGTGCTCAGCAGCTGCATTAGATGTTCTTGCCAATGTGTTCCGGGATGATATGTTGCCTGTCATCCTGCCAATATTAAAAGAAACTCTCTTCCACCAAGAATGGGAAATTAGAGAATCAGGTATGTCCAGGATTGCAGGGCTCGACTTGATGTATTATTTGTGTAATTCCTTTCCTTCAGTGTCTTGATTCTTCAAGTTTACGCATAACAGAAACAAGCATTTTATAGGGAGTGTGATTTTTCATCCACTACAATGTTGGTTTGAAAGAATTATAAAGCAAATTAAGGTGAACTCCAGATAAAATTCTTTCCTCATCTTTTCTTGTAATTTTTTCTTTCTCTTCTCCTCTTCTGTTGTTGTCTTCGTATACTTCGTGATCATCATCATCATCTTATAAGCACCTGTTTACTTCACCCTCAGGTATCCTTGCACTGGGAGCAATAGCAGAAGGTTGTATGAATGGCATGACCCAGCATCTACCAGAACTGATCCCATACCTGATCAGCTGCTTGAAAGACAAGAAGGCACTGGTCCGTTCCATCACCTGTTGGACGTTATCCCGCTACTGTCACTGGGCAGTTGTTCTCCCTGACCACTCCTACCTCAAACCTCTCATGTATGAGGTGAGTCTGTGTTTTTATTTTAACATTTGACTGTTTACTGAAAATTAGATATCACGGAAGATAAATTGGAAGCTGAATGTTTGAATATTGATGGTTATTTTATTTTGTTAATTACATTTCCCTTGAGTGTTTTAAATGGATAAATTGGGTGGATCCCCTTGTTTGTTTTTTCAGTTATTTTTCTTCATTTTTTACTTATTTACACTTAAATTTATTTACAGCTGCTCAAATGTGTCTTGGACAGTAATAAACGTGTACAGGAGGCAGCATGTTCAGCTTTTGCTACACTAGAGGAAGAGGCATGCACAGAGTTGGTTCCATACTTGGCAGACATTCTGAAGACTTTAGTATTTGCATTTAGAAAATATCAGGTAGGTGGAAGATGACCTCTGTCCTACATTTTTGGCAGACTATTTTTGTCCATTACTGTGCTATATTTCTGATTATTATTACTAGTAGTAGTGATAGTAAACCTTTTTGGTAAAATTGCCGTGAATCCCTTCTACAGGCAAAGAATCTCCTGATACTATATGACGCTATTGGAACCTTGGCGGACTCTGTTGGAAATTATCTCAATAAGGAAGAGTACATTCAGATGCTCATGCCACCATTGATTGAGAAGTGGAACGTGCTCAAGGATGAGGACAAGGATTTGTTCCCACTTCTAGAGGTAAGTTGCTTCACTCCCTTCCTCAAACATCCAATCGTATTTTTTCACTATAGTCTGTGATGAGCTGTTAGATTTTTTAATGTATGATTTCACTTATATCCTTGTTCTGTGAGGCTCCTGGGTAATAAAATGTGTGCGCACTATCACACACATCCATCCATCCATCCATCTGGAGGTTAAATAAAGTCAATTTTGTGTATGTGTGGATTTTTTGTAGCAGGGGAGAGATATCTTAATGCATGATTCTCCTCCATAGTGCCTGTCAAGTGTGGCAACTGCTCTCCAGTCTGGGTTCTTGCCCTATTGTGGTCCTGTGTATCAACGCTGTGTCTCGCTTGTGGAGCAGACGCTTAACCAGACCATGGTAAGAAATGTATTCATTGTTCATGTTCTTTGTAAAGATCATAGTATGATTATATTGTAGTAAGTCAGCATATTTGATTGATAGTAGATTTTCTCTGTATATCACTGGTCTAGACATCATGTGTTCCGCACAATTCACCCACAGGCACATGCACAGAATCCCGAGCAGTTTGAAGCAGCAGACAAGGACTTCATGATAGTCTCCCTAGATCTGCTCTCAGGGCTTGCGGAGGGGCTCAATGGGCATGTTGGTCAGCTGGTTCAACAATCCAACATTATGCAGCTCCTTTACCAGGCTATGCAGGTACTCTTTCCCTCTGTGGTTTTTGAAGTAGATGGGTTAATAAGAAGCAAAACGTTTCTTTAATAGTGCCTTGTGAATGGCTAAAGCTCTCAGAGTAGTAGTACACTTACATTTTGTAGGTTTTTGGAGAGTGATTTGAGAGTAAAAACGTCTGTAGTGAATTTTGCTTAGTTTCTGAACTAATAAGAGCAGATTTAAAAAATGTTAAAAGGGTTTAAAAGAGAGAGAAATTAATCTTTTTTGTGGTTTCCTTTTTTTTTTTTTTTTTTTTTTTTTTTTTCTTTTTTTCTTTTTTCTTTTTTTCTTTTCATTTCTTTTTTTTTAGTATTGAAAAGAAAAATATAACCTAACAGACTGAAAATTCCAACAGGACCCAATGCCAGAAGTTAGACAAAGCTCCTTTGCACTTCTGGGTGACCTGACCAAAGCATGTTTCCAGCATGTGGCTCCTTGTATATGTAAGTAGATAGCCCGTTTATTTTGTTGGTTTGTTTTTCTTGTCTTTTTCTGTTTTCAGCATATTTTTTTTCTACGTTATAAGATAGTTTCCTAAATGAAAAAAATAATGATATTTGTAGCAGTAATAATTTTGTTAAAGACTTTTTGTTGTGGCCTATAATAACAAAACTTTTTTGCTTTCTCTTTTGGCATGACTATTTTTTTATATATATATAAATATTATTATAATTATTAAATGTTATATATAGACACCTTTCAGTGAGGTCATGATCATGTATTTCATTTGCTCTATTTCATGACTCATGAATGTATTTACTTTTTTCAGCTGAGTTTATGCCAATCCTTGGTCAGAATTTGAATCCGGAGTTGATATCCGTCTGCAACAATGCGACTTGGGCTATCGGAGAAATATCTGTAAAATTAGGTAAGTGGCATAGCATGGATGGTAGTGTGGATGTCTTGCCAGTCTTTTTTTTAATAATGATCGCTGGTTAAGTTTACTACTATTATTGATTTACAAGGTTTTCTTTACATGTACCATTAGATAATTACGTTAAATACTTTTTAGAATATTGTACTTGTACCCTGGTAACACAGATTTCTTAGAGACTGAATCAAAAGTACAGGTATTCCTAAGTTTATGATAGAGTTCTGTCCTGTAACTAAAAAAAAAGAGGTTGCATACACTAACCTCCTGCCCATAATTCATAGCTAATTAAATCTGATAAAGTCGGTTGATGTTGAACTTGTAAGTTACAAGACATAAAGAATTCACTTCAGTGTTAGAGAAAAGCTTGGTGAGTGACAGTGGAGGGGGAGTATGTTCATGAAGATGTCAAGCTCTGCGAAAAAGGCTATACAACAGGGCTTGTTTGCTACCTCTCATCTTCTATAGTTTCTCATAACACTTAGCTAGTGTATGGAAGTAATTGGGGGGGTGCAAGATTATTCAAAATCCTGAGAACTGCTCACCAATGCACCAAACCTTAGCTTGAATCACTGGTGCTGTTTAAGAACAAAAAGAAAAAAAAGAAAGAAAAATGTTGAAACAAACTACCACCAACAGGACACCGTAAAATGAGGATTACCTGTATTGCCATTTCTTGAAAACTTACTGCATTCATGGGGAACTCGAGTTTAAAGAAAACTGTATCAGGTGATGAAAATTACAATGGTGTTATTAACAGTCAATTATTAGTGATCAGATTAATTTCTTTCTCATTGTCTAAATGCCCTATCAGAGATGTCAGAATGAGTGAATGCATCATTATCATTGAATTGTGTTATGTTTAAGTTAATTGATTTACATTGCCATGAATTGCAGGACCTGAAATGAGAGTTTATGTGAACCTTGTCCTAACCGACCTCATCTTCATAATCAACAAGCCCAACACTCCCAAAACTCTACTTGAAAACACAGGTATGTAAAGACCCATTTTGGCCGCACTCGGCTCTGCACAAGGTTCAGGACAATGTTTAGTTCCCAGTTTCCCAGTCACTAGTAATTTTTGTTCTTTTACTTAACGAGTGAGGCACAGTGTGATAAGTAGCATTTACATATTAAATTAACCCAAAGAAATTTTATATTATTAAAGTTCAGAATATGCCTCATTAAAATTTAAAAACAAAAATCATACTTATGGTTATGATTTCATTATTGGCTGGCCCATTTTCTTATAGGTGCTTAGACTAATACTCTATTGCGTGTACTATTACCATTATGGTAATATTTTTTCTCTGTATGCTGCTTGTAAAGTATTGGCAGAGTAATAAGCATTCATCACATAGTGGTTACCCATCAAGTTGCACTTAATGCCACTGCTTTTATTTGGGACTTATGTCAGTGAGATCCTAGGAATCCTAGGTTTGTGGAATTTGAGTGGTTAGTCCTGGGGATTCCTGATTCCTTGAAGACTGACAGGACAAGCTAGCACATGGATGTTCTGTTCAGTAAGTGCAGGATCTGATATGCTATTTCTTGCTTGACATGGCAGCACACTTACTTGTAACTGTTGGGTTGTAACCAAAGTCTTTTCAATGTGCTAAGTAGTAAAACATTTGTGCCTCATTTATGGTTTCCCCTGTTTACTTATTTTTCTGTTTTGGAGTAAAATTTGATAAATATTTTTAGCATGCAGAACCACTAAGACAAGTGAATTGATTTAGAGAGAAGAAAGTTTGTCTTATACTGATCTGATTCTAGTTTGCATAACGTTCATCCATTAAGTCAGAGATGCTGTGCTTCGTCCTTGTCAATTGCAGTAAAGATAGACTTTCTTGGAAAGTGTGTAATGCCATTATCATGCTCCCTAGCTTGTCCTTTTGTCATCAGTGACCAAGAAGGAAATTTGAATTATTGTTATAGTCCATAAGTGTTTATTATTTTTGATAAATGCCTTAATTTTTTCATAATTGTACATAATTTAGTGGACTTAGCATTCCAAAGTGTACTAGATATCCATCCTTAGCATCTTGGATTCAAGTTTCCTGTCCCCTAAATATTACTTAGGTACATGAATTGGAAGTTGGATTTGATGAGAGAGAAAAAAGAGAATTGTATGCATTACAAGTGAAATGTTTTGCCTGTATAGATATTTACTATAGTAAGGAATCATTTCTTGATTTCAATTTTGTTAATTTCTTTTTTTATTTATTTTTTTTTACCCCTGTTTTCATTATGATTTCATTTTCTGTGTACAGTATATTTAATTTTGGGTGGGAGTAGCTTGCCCCAAAGGCCCTGTGGCCCTTCTTGGTTTTAGACTGGGTTAACAGAACGGAACACAGGACCTGGTAGTTAGCCTGCTCTGTGTAGCACTTGAGTAAACCTATTTGAATTATTTTAGGATGAAATTATTATTATTATTATTGTTATTATTATTATTATTATTATTATTATTACTATTATTTTGATATGTTGCCAGCAGCCTCTCCATTGAATAAGATATAATTACACTAAAGTTTAACCATTAAAAACCACAAAAAAACAGTTACCCATAAATGCAAGCATACACAAACACATGTACATACATGTTTACATACATGCACTTTAAACTTTGTTAATGTTTTTTATAAGTAACCGGTAATTTTGTATCATTATTACCTTGTCACTGAGTTTATACTTATTTAATTATTATTGTTGCTATTATTATTATTATTATTATAATTAGTATTGTTATTATTATTGTTATTATAATTATTACTTGTTATTGTTACCAATCTCCCCCCATAGGTTTGTTATCATTATGTCATGGTTTTCTTTCTCCTTTTCTTTTTTCCTGCGTGTTGCTGTGCTCTTTAGCCATTACAATTGGACGCCTAGGCTATGTGTGCCCCAATGAAGTGGCTCCCCTGTTGCAACAGTTTATCAGGCAGTGGTGTGTAAACCCTCAGTTTCAGTTGTATCTTTGACTTCCATTTAGCATTATCTCCACATTAATGTTTCTACTATATTTTTTTTAATCAATGCCTCTTCACTGTTAGTAACACTTTAAGCTCTTTATATATATTTTTGCTAAAGTTGTTGTCTATCTTAGATATTTATATCTTCACCATATTAAATGCATAGTGTCAAATATTTGACCATTTTGGTGCCAGAGTGTGGTATTAACCATGGGAATTTTTTTTTTCTTTTCTTTTCTTTCTTCTTTTGATTTAAATATTTCTTTAAAGTATTCCGGTCTCCACATTGCCTAAGCGGAGGCAAAGATTTTGAGACAAGTCTGGCCTCCTTATCTCAGGATAATGCTGGAGACTAGAATAAAATGATATAAGTCTTGTCATTCTCATAATTCAAAACAAAACAAAACAAAAATTGTAATTCAAAGAGAAAAGGAAAAACTGTTCTTGCACCCGAGTGAGTCTAGCCCACAGTCAAAAAGTCCTTTCTAGTAAGCTTTCAGTATTATTAAAGAGAGAGTCTGTGGGATTTTAACATACCTACGCTACCTAGCCTGGGTCAGTGGTTCACCAAGCTTAATTCTCTAGGTCTAGCCAGTCAAAGCTAGATGCACAAACATCAGACCTTTTGTTAAAAGTCATTTGTTTTGTTGGTTTAAGCATGACTATTTTTTTTCTCTTTTCATTCATTTGTTTATTTTATTTTACTTTAGATTTTAAAGATGTTTGGTTGTTTGAACCAGTCACCCCAGGTTAGGTACATTTTGTTGCTAGTAAGATAGCTTCTATGTTTTATAGTTCTTTAGCATAATTTTAGATGTAAATTATAAGTAAATGATAAAATTAACTTTAGTTTTAAGTGCACTTGCCAATGAAAGATTTGCCCATTAGTATTGAAATCAAACTTAGTAATAAAGAAAAAAAATCTTGAACATAATAGTAATTTCTTTCATTGGCAGTGATGAAAATAAAAAAAAGAGAAAAATGATTTTGTAGAATTTCATAGCTTTGTATATCTCTGTTTCTTGTTATTCATTTGATAGGTGGCACTGATTTTTTAAATTTAATTTTACCCCTCCCTCTGTTACTATGCTTTATAAAAGTGTTTTGTAAATGTACAGTCTGCCATATCCATGTTTAAAGTTGAAATTCACATGCTTGTTAGTTTAATGTCCCCCGTGCTTAATTTTTTGTAGCACGAAAAAAGAATTGTTCATGTTACTTTTGAAATTTAATCTTGGTTTATTTATTTGAAATTGACTTGGTTAATTATGATGATTTTACTTTCCCCATTTGTTTATTGTCATTATTATTATTTCATTATCATTATTGTTATTGTTACTACTATTATTATCATTATCCTTATTATTATTTTCAAAGACTAGCTGTGTCTGTCAGTGTCTCTCATTTTACAATTCATTTGAGTTTGACTATAGGAATTATTTCTCCTTGACAAACCTCTTAAGATTAGGTTCAAGTCAGTTCGAAGGTCATTCAGGGGGGGCTTTTCTGAAGGCAGGTTTGATTGACACTTTCGTTGAACCAATCAGAGTAAGGCATTTGAGCCAGAATGAACCGTGTCTCTTGAGGTTTGGCCGGAGTCTGCATTGTGTGTATTTAGGTACCTGGCAGAGACCAGAGCCCTTTAACCAACCATCTTTTTTTCTCTTTCTCTCTCTCTCTCTGCTGTCTTCCCAACCCCCCCTCCCCCTCAAATGCCCACCTACTACTGCTGTGCGACTCCTGCTGGTCATCGCGGCAAATATGTCATGTGGTGCCCCTTTGCCGGAAAATCCCCCACCCCCCTGCAGGTGCATCTCCCTACGCAACATTCGAGACAACGAGGAGAAGGACTCTGCCTTTAGGGGTGTATGCAACATGATCAGTGTGAACCCTGGAGGAGTGGTCGAGGATTTCATCTTCTTCTGCGATGCCATTGCCTCGTGGGTCAACCCCAAGCAAGATCTCAAGGAGATGTTCCATAAGGTGAGCATTTTCAACAGGCTCTTTTTCTGACAGTGTGATGGATCTAATGTGTGTTGATAGTGGATTTTGTTTACCTTTGGCCTTTTACCACTCTCTCCTTCCTCTTTCTCCCTCCAGTTCCTCCTCCTCCTTATCCTGTTCCTCATCCTTCCCCTCTGCTCCTCCATCCTCATTCTCACCCTAGTCCTCCCCTTCATGTCCTTTCCTCCCTCTGTCTCGTCTTTACCTTCAGTATCACCAGATTAATTTTTTGCCTTCCTATTTTACAGATCCTTCATTGCTTCAAGGAGCAAGTTGGTGAGGAGAATTGGAAACGTTTCACGGAACAGTTCCCACCTCCATTAAAGGAACGCCTGACCCAACAATATGGAGTGTGAGCAGGTTAGAATCTGCCCTTTTTCTTAAATTTTCTTTAGAATTTGCAAAATGCAAAATCAGTGCAACTGCGAAAAAAGTCCCTTTGCTTAGGAACTGGAAATAAGTATCTTGAAGATTTTGATTGGAATGGACTTGTAAATGGTTTTCTTATCTGCTCTTCCCACCCAACAGGTGGTGCTGCGATCATGTCAAGACCAGAGCCCAGGATGAGGGAATTAGCGTCCTGGCCGAGCTCTGTGGCGTGTGCAGTTAGGAGGCCAGGGGATCCTTTCGACCCTGTGCCTGGGTGGGGGGAGGGATCCACTTCTTCTCTCAGCCACTCTCCTCAGCTTGCCTGCCATACATTGCTGTCTAGCCCTTCAGAATGCTGAACGCTCTCACTGCAACACCTGTGGAAGACGTTGAGCCGCAACAGGGAAGGAGCAGGCACTAGCGAGAGGTGGCTGCCGCGCGCATCGTCGAGGGAGGGACTTCGCGGACTGGGTGGGGGAAAGCGGAGGGAGGGGGGTGGTCAGCCCCTGGTGGGAGGGACTCTAGGTGGGAGGCTTAGTCCCCAGCACAGAACATCAGCACTAGAACACTTGTGTCCTGCCCCTTAACTGAGGGGTAGTGACGTTTGAGTGGGTGCATCATGTAGAGGCTGCCCCATTCAAGCTACATTCTCCTGTCACGTATTTCACATAACCTTGTATGTAGGTACAGTGATGATTTGTATTATGTAAGATATGTAAATACATGAAGTTTTTATTTTCTACATGATCACTTCTTGTAATAAGTCTTTCCTTGTGCCAATCATGGTATCCATGACCATATATATTTCTCACAAGTCATTGTTGTTTAGGTCATGTAGTATTTTGTCATTATTTCTCATCTATGCAAGGTGGGCCAGAATCCATCTGCAGGATGTTGTATTGCAGGAGTGATGTAGAAGGTCTGGGGTAGCGTGTGCCTCTTCAGCAGTAGATCTACCAGCCTGGCTCTTCCACTGTCTTCAGTGTATTGGATGACCCAAACACTTTTGTAACTAATATGGTGCTACATATAACTTCACATATGTGTTGAGTAAATCACCTATGTCAAAGTAGAGAAACAAAGCAGGAGTATGGATTCTGTTAGCACTTGCAAATCCCCAAGAGCCTCATTTCCCTCAAGTAAGTTCTAAAATGAGCTCTGTGGATATCAATGCTTACGTAAATACAATAGCTACAAACAGACTATTAGGCTAAGTGGTACTCAGGCTGGTTGTTGTACTGTGCTTTACTGGTTTAATCTGAAGCTTTAGGACCTGGCAGAATTTTTTCATATCACTGGTAAAGCCAGTTTGTTACTTACAGTATTTGGCACTGTTGTATGAGATTCTGTCTGAATTTTTTACAATTATTATTCCCCTTTTTTTTTTCCTTTTTAAGATCGTACTGCTTCAGGGTAAACCATAATTTGTTTTCCCAGTGCACACATAGGACTTAATGGAAACGACTGTGATCATAGTGATTTTTTGATTTTTTGTACTGTTATGCAAAGTAAGTTAAATATCACATTTTTTTCTCTCTTGAAAGTCTTTACACATGAATCATTGATAGATGGGTTACATGCTGTGCAATAGATGTTACTGATAAAATGATGTTTATGAGTGGGGCATGTTATAGGGGAAGAAATACATTGTTTAGTGATGATATCAAGTGGGACCCTTAGCTTCATTTGTTGTAAAAGGGGTATAGAGGTTCTTGAAGAGTAAACATTATGAAAAACAAGACAAAATTATTAGGATTAAGAGCCAAAGAGTGTTCGAAGTTTAAGTACATTCTTGAGACCATTTTCTTACATCAGACACCTTCCAGAGATAGACATATCATCTTTGTATACACTGTCAACTCTTTGGTTCTTGTTAGGGGGCTGAAAATGATAGAATATTTTAGACAATATGAAACTTGATATATGGGCTAATAGTGAGGGGCATTTATTATTTTTATTCTGATATAGGATTGATTTAGGGATCCATCGGGGGCAGATAGGAAATTCATTGTTAGGGGCAATTTAACGTATCTGGGTTAAACATTTTTGAAATCTTAAATTTTGTAAGGGTGACAGTGGCAGTCAGACTACTAGCTAATAGTCTTTTTTTAGGTGCATCCATGTGTACTTGGGATTGTAGCAACCTCAGATCATGGTGGTCTTACTGTCTCTGGCAACCCTGGTAGCAGTTTGTTTGGTGTATCTGTAGACAAAATATTGTCAGTAGTGTTGTTATTTGCAGTGTTTCTTGCATGCCCTAAGTATGTCAGTATAATTACTACTTGCAAATGTAATGGTGACTTGTTAGTTGGCTACAGGGCAACAAGGTTGTGCAAATGTTGGCCTTGCTAGCTCCACTTAGGGGTACATCATTTTACTCTTGGCCTTTGTAAATCTTGACATTGTACATGCATCAAAGTTATGTTTTTGAACAAAATTAGAGAAGTACTTTTGGAAATATATTTTTACCACTGTACAGTGTGAATGTATAGCTACACTGCAACAAGTAAAGGTTTACCCTAGGTGTATGTAGCAGTTTTACCAGCTAAGAGATGTTATTCCATGCAACACATTTTCAATTGGAAAACAAACGCCAAAAGTTTGGGACAGTTGTAAGCTTTCTCCCCATGATTTCCCTGTTTCTTCTTCATGGTATGAATAAGAATCTAAAGAAGATAATTGATTGAACATATTATGGAAAAGGCTTTTTTAAAAAAAATTGAAAATAAAAATTACAAGGAAAATTTCTCAATTCACAATCCAAAAACAATTGGTTTAAGAAATTTTAGCTAATGATCCCAGGCTTTCATACCCCTAATAGTGGAGTTGGTTGGTTCTGTATAGTGACAAGTACATAGTTTTGGCCTGCCTTTTTTCTTATATTTTTCATTTTAAATGTAAACTGGCACTCCTCGTCTAGAGCCAAGAGGTTTTAACATCGGAGGCTTCACTAGTAATATTCTAATGGCAATAGACTAGACACGGAGCAGCAGTTTAATGATTTTTGACCCTCATGGCACTATCAGAAAGCTATGTAATTATTTGATGTATAAAATTGTATTGGTGTAGCCCCAGTCTTGCCCATTTCTAGCTGCCCAAAATTGTGAAAACAACCTTCTAATTCTTGAATTTCCTTGTTAAAGGGAAATGTAAAAAATATATTATTTTTCTTCCTTGCCGACTGCTCAAACATGCAGTCAAATCATGGCTTTCGAGTATTATTTTGGTATGATCTTAACTTAGATTGGTAATATGGATGAAGTTTGTCGCCCTTTTTGGAGCTCTTGTCTGTTTTGTCCTAGACTGTGCCTTAAAGTTGGAATATTCCCCTGACAGTCAAGTGGTTTATTTGTTCGCTCTCTGTGTGAACACATTGCATGCCAGTGTTGATAGTTGCGCCATTAACTGAAAACGACATAGGCTGGTTTATGAGGGATTAATCTAATCAAACTTGTGTATTGTACCCTCATCAATATCGAATCTGAATTACTAACATTATATTGTATGAGTTTTAGGGAGAAAATAATGTAACCCTCAAATGCACCAACGGTTATTGTAACATACACACCTGTGCACCTTACTGCTTATTTGGGGTCAAGACTTGAGAGAATAATTATCATGTTAGCTTTGAAAAGAATTGTTATACACAATTGCATTGTTTGAATTGTGTGAAAGAGAGAGAGAGAGGGAGAGAGAGAGTAAATTTAGTGTCAGCAGACACAAAATAAGTTTCCAATAATGTCACCTTGCAAAGTGATTCTCATTTTTGTGATAGGCCCAGTCAAATGACAGTATGAGGTAGGCAAATTATTTGATAGGCTACAGTATTTGACAGTCATTTGGCAGTTAGGAAATCTCCCCTTGCATTGGAGCCTCTTAGCTTGCTGTTAGGAAAATTGTTAGGCTGACGCCCCTTTGCGTACGAGGAGGTTTATAATATTGTGGCTAGGTCTGGGATAGGTTGTAGGAGTAGGGAGGGATGGATTGGTCAGAGACACGTGGATAGGCAAAAGTTAGGAGCTGGGTGGGTGCTTGCAGTCCAACTTGGTTAGCAATTGCAACACTTTCCAACATTAAATGTGGAGGTATTGATAATGACCACGTAAAAGATTGGTGAAAAGAGAAAATGAGCTTGGAATTGCTTATCAAGTTTGGTCATATTTTAATATTTAATTTATTTACCACTCTTATAGAATGGAGTGAGGGTGTATGGATGACAGCTGTATTTTTTGGATGATTGATTATTATATGACAAATTCGTTGTGTACGAATTTATTTTAATGCGGGTCCTCTTCTTAGTTTCTGATCATGCTCAGTGATAATACTAGAGATTTATAGTTATGGTTTTAACTAGTCATTAATGTGTTAGGGTTACAATTTTAGGTCCTTTTTCTTTTTTATCTTTCCGAGATGTTAGGTGTTAGGTTAATTTTATTCTATATTTTTGCTCATTTGCCCATGTTTTAGTACAAATATTACTGTTATTGATATCAACTTTTAAATGATATTTTGTTAAATATTAATTTTGATAAAAAACGAATGAGTCTCTCAGGCGCTTGACCCCAAAAGAGTGCATGTAAGCGTGAGTGTTAACTGTACATGGAGTAACACCTTCCCTCTTTCCTAGGTCTTTCATTGTCATTTGTTGTTCTTCTTCCTACTTTTTTCCATGTTTTATAAGTATTGAACAATATTATTATTTCTTGAATGTATAGTGTCAGTGTGATTTCCCTTGTTAGTGTTCAGTATTCTCTTTATTTCACTCTGTCCATGCTGATATTATGACTTATGTTAATAGCACTATTAATATTCTGTCTCTTTCTAGGTTATTGTAATTATTAATGTTATATTGTCATTTTTTTATATTATGATTATTATTACTATTATAGTTACAAATTACTGTTACTTTTACTTTGTCATCACCTCATCATTTTTCACTAGCATTGTAATGTTGTCATAGGTATCTGCATCATCATAATTCTGCATGTGGGTCACTTACTAGACTGCCCTTTGACAAGTTTTGTACAAATTGTTGTTTTTTTGCTGTGATAGGTGTAAATCCTGATTTGTAAAACTATTGTGATATACTGTATGGTCTGCACAAATTTAGGCTCGAATAGTAGGTTCTCTGGTAGGTCCTTATTGGTTAATTTTGGCTGTAATTAGCAGTTACTTCGCGTGGCTTTCGTGTATCTTGGGGAAGGATACCTTGTTGCCATATATTTTGATTCAGTGTAACTTGTATTATATATTGTACATAGAGAATTGATTCCCCTCCCCCCACTTGACGCATTTCTGTCTCCCCTTTTTTGCATGTAAAATGCTTTAGTCCTCCATTTTATCATTTTTACACATTTATTCTGCCTGTCACACCGTACGTTTGGGCTGAGGGAGTTGTAATCTTAAATTCATTTGATGAATGCCACACGGTTCTTAATATTTATTATATATCCTCATGAAACACATTAACTTGGGTTTCTCAAGTGTGGTAGTGTGTTGTTTGCTACATATATATGTAAGATGCTTCTCCCACTGGCCTTGTGAAAGTGTTTTGAATTAGTATCTCATGCTTTTTACAGTCATGAATTTTAGTTGAAGGGTAAAAAATATTTGAAATGTCCTGACCAGACTGTAAGGAAATATTGTTACTTATTTTATACTAAATATTGTAGAATGTAATAGATAGAGTAGCTTTGATTGTACTTTCGAGAATTCCATTAAACCTCTGGGCAGTGTGAAGTTTAATATGTTGTTGGTTATATGTGACCCCATGCATTTGAATACCCATATCAAAATATCCATGCATGATTTTTATATATATATCTATATATACACATTAATACATTCTTTTCATAAGGCATTTTTAGATATTTTTTTCCGAAAAATGCCTACATACAGGTGCAAGTTGTGCTTGAGGTGTAGAGGTGTGAAAAATCTGTCTCGGCTTGATGGTTCCTCCTAGGTTTGCTGCCAGCTGTTCGCTTCATGGGAGCGCATTCCACTAGTAACACCACGAGCGAGAACCTAGTTTAGTTCTCAGACAAAGATGCTTTTCCGAGGTCATAGATGTTTGTTTGATTCTTTTGGTTTAGATTCGCTTATGATTTCATTTATGCTGCATTTAGAAGTCAAGGATATAACGAGTGGCAGCTCAACATTTGATTTTTTTCCTTCAGTAAACGGAACAGCGGCAGTCAAATCCAGGGAAAACCAGTATGTCATAAAAACAAAGGTGCAAAACCAGCCATGTCTTCTTTCCTATCGCTGTGGTAAAGGATGAGGAAGTGGTGGCACAGTAACTTGCAAAGCATTACCAGTGGCCAATCTTTATATTACTAATAATTTTATGCTCAGGGAGGTGTTGCTGCTCTTAGGTTCACATGGGTCTCAGGGGTTTCCGAACTAATCTTATAGTGTGTCTCAATCATCCTTTGTCTCTAGGAAATTTCCTTTTTAAATGTTTAAAAATGATTCTTTATAAATTTAAAAATCAGATGCAAAATGTGTTATCATAATCAAGAAGTGGGTTGACATGTAGAGAACGGTCATTTGCTCATGGTTACTGTAACTACCCCTGCCTCATCCTAGTAAACACTGTGTTGTTACAAGTAGTGGTGCATCAGTATAAATGGAATGGTGATAAGCGTGTTTTATTTCTTCCTCCTAATATTCAAGAAAATTGGAATTATGGTATTACTATTCAGTATGTATACCGTTGATACAAAACAGTTTGGCTATGTAAAAGAATAGAAGTAATTCCAAGGGTTGTCGAAAGAAAATACCTATGATATTTAATGATGGTTTAATTATAAACTTTAAAAAGATAAAGGTAATGATGACATTTATTAATTTTGTTCCATCTCAACGGTGCCAATAAATTGAATGGACACAATTTAAAGTTTAAGTACTCTGAAGTACATTTTACACAGCTTGGTTGATTGCCGGTGAGCACTTCCATTAATCCAGATGACGGTTATCATGTTAAACAGCTTCCAAGAGCCAGACTTCGTTCCTGCGATTCCAGAACTTGAATGGTGCGTCGTATGCATTCCTGAAAAAGTCCGTTATGTTACAAACTGAATTAAATTAACAATAAAATCTCCCTCCCCACACACAGCCGTGCTAGAAGGATGAAAGGCTGACTCTGCCAGTCCTGAACGGACTGAGGGAACCATGGGAACGGCATTCCCCTGCTTTAGTTGTCTATTCCTTACCCTCAAGTAGACCCTGAGGGGTGGACTGTTTATTTCCCTAACAAAGTCTAATAATCCCATGGCCAGTAATGAAGACATTATACACCTGTTAGTGTCAATGAGGCTTGCCCCATCAATTCAAACTCCTGTTTCCTCGACCCCAGGCTCTCCTTTAACCACGACTCTTAACACTGCACTGCACTTCCCACTCCTGAATGCCTACTAGAGCATTATCCACCTAAGTCAAGACAATCTTCAGGAGCCATTCCTACTCTTAACATCATCGCCTCTTCTCCCACAACCTTCATCAATCCCCCCATCCTCCCTTATTACTTACTTTACAGCCTTATTTTCCACCTCTTTGTAATACTACCCCCTCTGCCACACGTCCCCGTCCTTCTATCACCTCCATCCCTACAAATATCTTACTCTATTTAGCCCAGCCAAATGGGACCGATTTTTCGTGATCCCCTCTACAGCTTCTGACTCAGACAACACATTTCTCTTCCAGCAATGTCTCCAAAACAAGTAGGCAGTCTCTCGGTACCCGACCCGATCGTTCCCGTCTCGGTACAATTACATCCGAAACCCAAGCTATAGCATCATTAACTGATCTCTCTGGCAACCCCACTCCTGCAGAACCTCACCCAACCTTCAATACTTGGACCGAAACTGTCTCAGTCTCCCCCAGCAAACTCCCCTATCTTTAACATAAATTGGTCAGATTGTGGAGAAGACTTACTCGCCTGCCTCATGGACGATGGTGTACTCTCAGCACATCTTACTTCCTATTTCTTACTCCTACCTTCCCCTTTTCAATTTTTTTGGCACTAGATCCAGACACTCCAATCGCTCCTGCAGCCCTAACACCCCCTCTCCTTCCCCGCAGCAGACAGACTATACGTTCCACCACCTCCTACCACACACACGCCTCCACCTACCACTGCCTTTTACTCCTCAGACACCAGTCTCCTCCCCCACCCCCTCATAAGAAAACCTTTGTCACACAAAGCTCCCCAATCAACTCAGTTTTAGAACTCCTAGTTTCAAAACAATCTGCCGAGTCCCAAAATGACACCGAAATCCTTCATCCACCCTCAAATTCTACAATTCTCTCCCCACATAATGTGACAGCCGATATCCACCCTCCTCTTACTCATATTCCCCTACACCCCTTCCATAACTATCGAGACAGCCCATCCCCCCCCCCCCAGCTCCAACTACACCCACATTAACCCTTCCACTCCCTCCTGGATACACACGTGAATCCCTCGTGTCACAGCTCTGCCCTTCCTCAAATCCACCTGATACTGCACTCCCCCTCTAATTCCTTACCTCACCCCCCCCCCACAGCTCCCCCTTCAAATTCTCCAATACGCACTGTATACGATACAACTAAGATGAAGCTCTGGTACATTGAAATATTCGCGGATTCCGTTCTCAGATCTGAGCTTCGTCATATCATTCTTCTATAACCCATCCATTATCTGCTTCCAAAGAGACACATCCTCCTGCTTGACCTATTCTCCTTCCTCAGATGCATAGATATCCTTCACCTGATCTAATCCCCATACCTAACCCCACCGTAACCCATTCAATTCACTCATTAACCCCTTTACCCATCTTTAACCTTTCAATACTACTCAAGATACTTGACGCACAACAACTATCACCCTTCACCACCTTTTACTGTACCTTCCCATAGTATGCTATATGACCATAGATGTCTAGCACATTTTAACTATTAACCAATAACCATCACTACTTTACCTTCCTACGATGCTACATGACCTTTGATATCTAGCAGATTTATCATCTCTTTAACCACTAACCGCCCACCCACCAGAACGTCAGTCCTTAACCACTAACCGCCCCACTCACCAGTACATCAGATCGGAGCGGACTTCCTTCCCGGCTGCCGTGAGGATGGCCTTGAGTGCAGCCGTCTCCCGGAGCCACACCGAGTCCGAGGTTGCATATCCACCGAACTTCCTACAGAATATTAATTTGGTTTAATAAATTGCATATATATACACGTATATTTCTTTTGATACTTATTAGATCCCGGTATTTTTTTCCCCATTTTTCTCTCATCGTTGACGACCTAAAGAAACACGACTATAATCCTTCAATCTCAATCACGTGATCAGTGGAATGTACCCACCGAATACCAAGAAAGCATGCGTTCAAGTAAATATTTTTCCACTCGATGAAATGGATCTAAATTTATAATAATAAAAATAATAAGAATAAGAATAAGAATAAAACATCGCGTCCATCTTGCCTCGTGAGGACGTTCATCTCGGGGCGCTCCTTGATCTTGATGCTGGAGTCCGTGGGTTCCGGAGGCTGCTGCTGGTGCCTCCTCTCGACCAGGAAGCAGCCGCTGAGCACCACGTCCGTGCCGTTCTTCACGTACTCGATGCTCACGGGCGCCGCCATGTTCATGCGCACGCCTGGTTGCGGAGAGATGCTTTAGACTCTTTATCGATGCACGAGACGCCGATCACAGAGAGGCAGACAGACATAGACACAGATAGACACGAACACACATGCACACACTCACGCACAAACACACATACACACATATATACACACACACATATACACACACACACACACACACACACACACACAACACACATATATACACACACACATATATATACACACACATACACACACATACATACACATATACATACA